>JAULKM010158481.1:0-16619 GCA_032355605.1 Rubia tinctorum
GTTCGTTTCGTTTATAACACTGAATTGGGCCGATTGGGTTTCAGCCCAATCGACCCATATTTTTTTGGCTTATAACACATCAAAACGACGTCGTTTTGATGTGTTATCAGCCAAAAAATATGGAAACCCAATCGGCCCAATTCAGTGTTAAACCCTAACTAAAACCCAGCAAATTGCCTCAGCTCCATTTTCTTGCTAAATTTGTGAGTCTTCCGCCGCTGACGGCCGACCGACGCTCCGTTAATCCGCCGCTTCTCGCCGGCCGTCACGTCACGCCACCCCTTGCCAGGGCTCCTGGTTCCGCCATTGATCATAACTCGGATTTAACCTGCGAATTTAAATTCCATTTTCTTTTAAATTGTAACCAAGTTTTTAGAGAAGGTTTCCTTTAGACCGACTAACGGTTAGATCAATTATAAAAAAAAATATTTATTAATAATTTTTAAGGTCGAATCATAATTATTTATATGTTGATATTATTTTTCTAAAATTTCATAATTATAAACATCTTATTGCAATAAATAAAAATAAATATCGAATCACCCTGTTAGTCATACTAATAATTAAATGACTCAGTCTAACGATTGATCGGTTTAAAACCAGACTTTGTGAAGTTTTTAATAACTGTATAAATTAAAAGAAAGAGAAAAGTGCATTTTTAACCCTGTGTATTGGTCGAAAGTGCCAGTATAACTTTGTCAAATATAAAAGTGCAAATCTAACCCTATGTTAAGTGCCAATCTAACCCTGACAACCAAATTTTGGCTGGAATTCTTTAAAGCGAACATCATACCCCTTTAAAAAGAAAATTTTGAAAAACAAGAAAATACTATATTACCCTTCACAAAAAGTGCTCAACCCCTCCCTCCCAAAACTTCCATCGGCCGATGCTGTCTGAGTTGGATGTGCATTTTCTTAAAAAGACAGGGTTAGATCAACACTTTAGGAAAAAAATACAGGGTTAAATAAGCAATTATGTAAAAAAGATAGGGTTAGATCAACATTATCATAAAAAAATTCTTTTTGAGGAAAGCCCACTCCTTATAAATATCCCTTCATTACAATCTGGGAATTGAAATTGTTTGGTAGGAACAAGATGACGACAAGGAATCCATTTTCGAAACAAGGAGCAGAAGTGTAGCATCCAAATTGGTGACACTCTTTAGGAATGATGCGTTCAATTTTCCTTCTCTCAGTCGTACACTTCCATTTTAAAACAATTTGTTGTCCATCTATTGTTGATTACAAAAAGAGAAGATATATGTTGTCCATTCTTGTCCAAGATCTAGAAAATACTGAATCCTTTTGCAAGAAGAAACATGCAAGTGAGGAAAAAAGTAATGAAACTATCCAGTTCGGATGTCATGTTTATTGATGTTTAGTGCCGAGTATATAGGTTTTTTAGTACGGATTTTTATGTAGTGCTGATACGTTTTTTCATAAGTGTTGATTAACCAAGTATTTGTTTTTACTAAAGTGCTTATCTAACCCTGCCATTTTAATAAAATTGTTGATATAACCGGCCACTGGTGGTGGAGCGGCGGCGGTCGGTGGTTGGTTTGAAGAAGAAGAAGTATATGGGTATAATGATCATTAAATTTTTAGTTTTAAGTATAGAGGTATTTTGTCATTTCAGATTAGGTCAACACCTGAATTCCTTTAGTTAACGTGGGAATAGTGCAATTTGGGCATACCTGCACAATTGTTCAAAATCTTTGGGTTAATTTAGCACTTTCAGATTTTACATGATAATATCTACATTTTCAAAATTTAATAGAATTATTTATGCACTTTACCCTGAAAGAAATATCATTGTTCAAGAGACAAAATATTTTACTAACATGTATTGGTTCATTTTACCATCCTTAAGTATATCTTAATTTATACATTTCAATCATTTAAAATTGTTTATGCAGAAATCTGGAGTAGTTGATATAAAACAATTTCAAGATTAAAATGTAAAAGATTAAAAAAAACTCTCATCGTCGTTAGCATAAGAGTTTGGTGGTTTCTATGATTGTTCTATTTAGATCTATTTGTCAATAATACTCAACAAGAACCTAAAAAAAATAAAATTAATTACTCCTTCCGCTCCCTATGAATCTATACACTTTTTGGTCAATTTTCTAAAACATATTTGACCATAAAATTTCAATTAGTATATAGGCACTAATATCATCTTATGAGATATTTTTAAATTCTATGTATCAAGTACATTGTAAATATCAAAGTTTAATACATTATTAGTATACGTAATTATAACTATCGGTGGTCAAGATCGACTTGACAAAGATAACTAAAAAGTATGGAGATTCGCTTGGCACCTGGGGTTTATTATAATTTTCTTATTAGTGGACATTGTAAAGACTCTGTATCTACAGCTAGCACACCAAAACTTGCCATGATAAAAAATCTTGATGAAATATCAAGGATTCCGGAAGCTATCAGAGAGAGTTGGAAGCTACTAGAATAAGTTGAAGCTTGAACTACATGCTCATGTCAGTTAGTTAGCAATTGTCTTTCAGTTTGTTTAGAGTAGTTAGCTGAGTTGGTTAGTTGGATAGTTGGTTAGATATGATATTGTTAGAGTTAGCATGTATATAAAGTGAAAATCGTAAACATTATGTAAGTTAACACAATCAATACACGAAATTTTCCCCCAAAGTTTGCTCTCCTTGTGATCGGTTTGTGAGTGTTCATCCCTCATTCTTCATCTCTGATTTTTACACCAGTGCAATTTCACTGGTTTCTTCATGATATCAGAGCATTAGGCTTGATAGATCCTGACTGTTCAATTTGTTTTTCTGATAGTTCCCTCATTTGATCTCATCATGGTGAGTTCATCATCTCAAGGAATAGGAAATCCACAGAATGAACCTCAAAGAAAGTATATTGTTGATGAAGAAGGCTTTGTGAATATCAGAGTGGAGGATCCATTGTATCTAGGTCCTGCAAATCATTCATGAATGATTATGGTGATAGATCTGCTTATGGAGAAGAATTATTTCACTCGGAACAAAGATATGATCTCAGCTCTTGGATTGAGGGACAAGCTATGCTTTGTTACCGTTGAGTGATGAATTTGATCCTATCAGGAACTAGGTGTTGGTTATGGAACCTACTCCACCAGTGAGCAAGATCTGTTCATTGATGATGAAGGCTGAAAGTCAGAAGATGACTGTTAGCAATTGCGTGCAATCTACTAAGCAATCTGCAATGTTTGTGAGTTCTCAATTTGAGCACTCAAGTTTTAATCCTAGAACCAATACTGCTATGAGGTTAGTTTTTAGGAAGAAGGACAATCAAAATAAGAAGCTCCTCAAGTGTGATTACTATCATAAGATGGGACATGTGAAGGATTTTTGCTTAAATTAAAATACATGGTTACCCTGACTGGTGGCAGGAGGGAAAGGGTAAACCAAAGCATGTGGCTAATGCGGTAGCAGCACAAGAGGATGCACCCTTTGATGTGGGAGATATGAATGGTGGTTAAAACGTGCTAGCTTTGTGATTCTTTTGTTCAGATGCTTGAAATGAACAAGGCACAGAAGAACAAGGGTTCGGAATCTTCAAATGGTGAGGCTATCAACAAGGCACACTTATCTGATTTCTCAGGTAGAATACTTTTTCATAGTATAAACTTTGTTTTCATACCTAAAGATGATATCTGGATATTGGATAGTGGAGAATCTAGTCATATGTTCAGTAGTAAACATCTTTTTTCACAAATCTACCACCAATCATACATCCACACCAGTTCATTTGCCAGATAACACCACTCAGCAAGTTAAAGGCATTGGATCAGTGTACCTTACTTCTTCTATCATTTTGCAGGATTGTGTACGTGTAGAGAATTTCAACTACAATCTTATTTATGTTAATAAAATGTCCCAGTCTAATGGTCTGCATTTTGATTTTCTTCATAATTTTTTGTTTAATTTAGGACCTCCAGACTAATAAGACCATTGGAATAACCAAAGCTAGCAAGGGACTTTACTTAGTAGATTCTTCCTCTTTTGAATACAAAACCATAAACTCTTATACTCAGATTCATAGTTTTCTTTTTATCAGAAAAAATGAAGCATCTATCCTAGCAAATAAAGTAGCTGCTAATGACTTTGATCTTTGCCACCTTAAGTTAGGACCTGCATCTGATGTAGTACTGAAGCATTTGAAAATAAAATGTGATGATTCTCATACTTTTCATTGTAACATTTTTCCTCTTTCTAAGCAATGTAGATTTGTTTTTCTTGATTCCCATAGTCATGCAAGTAAATATTTTGAACTACTGCACGTAGACCTTTGGGGTCCTTGCAGAATAACTTCAACAAATGGTTTTAAATATTTTCTAACAATAGTGGATGATCAAAGTAGAGCAACCTGGGCAGTTTTGCTCAAATATAAAGATTCTGTAAGTGACACTTTGGTAGCCTTCTTTAACATGATCAATACTCAATATAGTGCTTCAGTTAAGATGATTATGACAGATAATGGATCATATTTTTTGAATATCAAGTGCACATGTCTGTTTAACAAGCTAGGTATATTACATCAGAAAACATGTGTCTATACACCTCAACAAAATGGCATAGCTGAAAGAAAACATAGACATTTACTTGAAATGGGTAGATCTATTATGTTTCATTCAAGTCTGCCATTGCATTTATGGGGGTGATGTAATCTTAACTTTAACATATATCATAAAAAGATTAACAACATCAGTTTTAAACTGGAGTTCACCTTATGAATTTTTATTCCATAAGAAACCTAATTTGTCAATGCTTAAGGTCTTTGGATGTTTAGTATTTTCTACTGATACTTTTCCTCATAAGGATAAATTTTCCCCTAGGTCAACACAATGTATTTTCATTAGTTACCCAGCAAATCAGAAAGCTTTTAGACTGTAAGTCTTAGTCAATAACAAAACAATTATTTCTAGGGATGCTTCATTTCATGATAAAATCTTGCATCCATTCTTCCCATCTCTTATATGCAAACTGATGAGTCCATTCATTCTCATACTGAACATTCTAATATACCTCAATCTCCTGTGTCTAATCATGATCAAAATGATCTTTTCCACTTTCAAATTGAATCTTCATAATTTAGTTCTCCAAATAACACTATGCCATCTCCAAATCCTGAACCTAAACCTGATCATTTCCATAACACATATCAGTCAGAAAATAACATAGAATATGTCTCTATTCCATTTACACAATCAGTTCCAATAAAAAGGCATAGTACCAGACCTAAGGACAAACCTTCTTTCTTAAAAGACTTAATTTCCAACAATGTATACAGTTCATATACCCCTCAGTTCTCCACTGCACATATCTCTTTTCTTGCTTCCATTGGACAGGTTCCAGAGCCATTTTCATTCAAGGAAGCACAGCTTTATCCTGAGTGGAATACTGCCGTGAATGAAGAAATCAAGGCTTTGGAAGATAACCACACCTGGAAGATGGTTCCCTTACCCTTTGGAAAGAGAGCAATAGGGAGTAAATGTGTTTACAGAATAAAATATAATCCTGATGGATCAGTGAACAAATACAAAGCAAGATTGGTGGTTAAAGGTTATAATCAGGCTGAGGGAGAAGATTTTTATGATAGTTTCTCACCGGTTGCTAAAACTATTACTGTGAGACTCTTTATTGCTATTGCTGCTCAGAAGAGTCAGAAAGTAGTTTTTAAATCAAGTGGATGTTAATAATCCATTCCTTCATGGTAATATTGATGAAGAGTTTTATATGATTCCCCCTCACTGGTTATCAAAATGCATCATCTGGTCTTGTTTGTAAGTTGTACAAGTCTTTTTATAGCCTAAAGCAGGCTTCAAGACAATGGATCATGAGTTTACAAAACATTTTAAAGGCATGGGGTTCTATCAGTCCTAAAATGACTCCTATTTGTTCTCCAAATTTCAAGGATCATTTGTTTTAGCACTGATAGTATGTGTGGATGACATTTTGATTACTGGTAATTCTGAATCAGCTATTCAATTTGTCAAGATTTCTTTACAAGAGGCCTTCACCATTAAAGACCTTAGTCCAGCCACATACTTTCTTGGCATTGAAGTTGCAAGATCATAATCAGGAATGTATCTCACTCATAACAAGTACATTGATAGCTTTATTTCTGATATAAAACTTGAAAATGGAAACTCTGTTGCATCCCATTCGCCTGTCTCCTGGATCAGTTTAGATACTTCTTCACCACTTCTGAGAGATCATGGTCCTTTTAAGAGGGTAATAGGCAGGCTTCTCTATCTGAATTTTACTTGGCCAGACATTACTTTTTCAATTCATCAGCTCAGTCAATATGTTCATCAGCCTACTGAACATCATTGGACTGGAGCTTGATAGGTAGTTTTTCTACCAAATAAACCAGCTTATCAGATTTAAATTCAAATATAGAGTAAGCAAGGTCGATCCCACAGAGAACAGTGTAAACAAATTCTTACTTCTAAAGATTCAATTGTTGGTTAGATACCACGCCTTAGCCGGATGAAAATATTATCTATTAACTAAGAAAATTAATATCGATTAACTAAGAAAATAATTAAATTAAACTAAGAATACAAATAAAAACAAATATCAATATGAGAATGAATTCCAGGAACAGGTAAATTCACATTAACTAACAATTTATATGATTACAGACGCAATAATAAATCAATTCGCATGAACCAACCAGTTATAAACTGCCGAGAATCAGCTAAAAGACACAGTCCAATTTCTTCTTACTTTATCGATAGCCAGCAAGAATTGGCTATAAACTGACTACTTCTCTAATTAAGATATAATCTAGCAAGAATAAGATATAAACTAGATTTAATATCTCAATAGCTTTAAGAACCAAAGAAACCCAATTCAGATAATTTATAATCAGATCAGCTGTCACAAATTATCCACCCATTGTTCCCACTATCTGCTAATAATTTCACCACTAACTAAATCTTCCCAGTAGATAAAGATAAATAACGGAATTTTATTGGTACTATTCCAAATAACTAAAGGTTGGTCAGACCTCAAAAAATTCAAAAATAAAATATACACGGAGAACAATCAGGAACCCATACAAATCAATTATTAAGAACAATTAGGCCTCACATATAAATTATATTCAATGCTTCATTACCCCAAGCCGAAAAAGAGATTTAGCTACTAAACATATTCATAATAATTAAACAAAGAATAACTAAAAAATACATGAACAAATAAACAACACGAAAATTAAAGAAACAGAAGAAGGATTAATTCATCATAGGTGATGAATAATGCTTAATAATCCTGGCAACAAAATGGAACCAAAGACAATAACATGCGGCGGATTCGGAATCTCAAGCTACGGCGTCCCTCTAAAATAAAGCTATGTGTGGATTTTTATAGTTATTTTACAACACACCTAATTACAATCCAACAAAGAAAAGGAAAATATTATTGGGCTAATTAATTTGGTTTTCATATTAGATCTTCTATTCTTTAATTTAAACTTTTTTACATGGACCCAATTGAACCCAAATTCTTCGTAGGGCAATTCAATTGCTTCTGAGCTTTAAATGGGAATAATGTCTCATATGCCTTTTCGGAAGGTAAAATAAGAACATTTTTCATTGGAACACACTACCTTTTTAAAAAGCTTAGCGGGAAAACCTTGTGTGAAAAAACCACGGTTAAGGGAAAAAGAGTATGATGTATCGCTCTTCACCCCGAGCGCACAATCTAATGATTTCCTGCACAAAAACACACTTACGTGCACATCAAATGGCAAAAGAATCTAATAAAAGAACATAAAATATGTGTATAAAATACACCCAATCAAACATCTCCACACTTAAATCATGCTTGCCCTCAAGCATGTAATATCACAAAATCATGAGAAAAATAAAACATTCCCACAAAATCAAATCAAACAACATTCACTATGGAACCCACCGTCTTACCACAAGCTAAATCCAAGAAATTCAACACAAGCAATGTCTTTTCATCTTTGTCAAAATTGGTCAAACAATCATTTTATTTCTCATGTGATGCGTTCACACACTCTCCCTACTCTATTCCATAGGACAACTCACAATAAAAACACAAGTATATAACATGCTATTAATAAGTGAAATATGATTCAAAATTTCGTACAAGTCAGGGTGGTCTTCCAAAAATGTTATAACGTGGCTTTAGGACATAAAATCAAGGAGAGATCTAAAGGAATCCCAAGTTTTAAGAATATAACAAAAATCATGTGCATGCAACTCATGAACTCCAACAGTAAGAATTCTTCCATCAAGATACTAATCACAACCATCCACCAAAATCCTCTACCAGATAATATCCATCATTTTTTCACTTTTTTTTCCTCTTTTTTCTTCTTCCTTTTTTCATTTTTCCACTTTATGTTGTTTCTTTTTTTCCCGAACAGTACCCATCATCACTTTACTTTTTTTTTATTTCTGGTACTCATACTCAATTCTTCTCTTTTCTGGAACAAATAAAATAATTGAGTACATCTCCCGTTCGGCCAAATGGGACCATTAAAATAAATAAATTGCCTCCAAAATCACCTATGAATCTTCCAATAACCAATTAAAATAGTAATTCTTCGTAATCAAGCTCAAAACAATAATTCTCAACAAAATTCTTCATGAAACCATACTTTCCATCCATGCATACCGTAACATAAGAATTAAAGTACAATGCATAACCCACCATCTTCATATATAGAATTGCATACACATGGGGTTAGATGAAATAAAAATGCCTCAAAGGCTTTGGCTAAATATATCTTGAGCTCAAATTCAAAGAAGGTTCAAAGCTCAAATTGGCTCACTAGGGCTCAAAATGTAGGTAGAAAATATTTACGAAAGCCAAAAAGAGGTTAATCCTAGTGCCTCCTTCATTCTTGCCCAAAATTTTAAATACAATCCACATAACATGCTATAACTCGTACACTCAACAAAGAAGGGGATGTGGAGAATCCTCCACTCTAGCTCAAAATCTCACTTTACTTGGTTAATCTAAAATTTTGTCCTTTTTGTCATCCTAAGAATCACTCAAAAAGATTAACTAATGCATATATTCTTGAATTCACCATCTTACCACATACCCACATTCCACAGTAAAATCAGCTCAATTCAATTCATAAGAACATTTTATTCGCCAAAATAAAATCATTTTCCTTTTATTTTTGAAATTTTTTTTGAAAATTTTCACAATTTCATCATCAAGGAAAATTAAGAAAAATCATCCACGCAATCACTATCCCCACACTTAAACTCTTGTTTGTCCAGAAAAAAGTACTAAAGAATAACATTTATCTATACTACAAAACAATTATCCTCGCAATCACTCCATAACATAATAAAGCAAATAAACTGGGTTTAGAAGGAACTGGGTATTTGAGAGCAGCAAAATTCTTCAATTCCATTCAATTCCATCAACGTCGGACATACCGCACCCCTCTCGTTCACACGAACGGGACACTCAGCTCTGCTTTATGTCTCCCAATTCACACATCACCTGTGATCATAACTATCAAAAAGCAAATGAAAATATAAAAACAATTTTTTTACTTTTTTACTTTTTGAATTTTTTACTTTTTACTTTTAAAAAAATGAATTCAAACAAAATAAAGTGTAAGAAAGAAAAATAAAACAAAAACAAAAACAAAAACAAAAACATTGGGTTGCCTCTCAATAAGCGCTCCATCTTAATGGTCACATGTTTGACCATAGTTCCTTCTCAAAGATATGTTGGGATTTTGAGGCAGATATCGTCCACCTCTGTCTCCTGAAATGGACACTTCCACTTCGACCTTAATTTTCTATGATTATAACTCATCTCAGGTTGGAATGAACGTATTTCCTTCCCAACTCGAAATTTTGTCCTCCGTAAATGTCGAAGGAGTCTCTCATTTTCAAACTTACTCTGATTGCTGTCATCACTGAATGTGTTTTTCCATCATCCAGATACACATATTTCAAGTGTGAAGGAAGTTAATCAAGTTCCAACTTTGACGTCTGCAAAAATGAGGCTAAAGAAATTTTGGTGGTCTCCCGTTCGAGCAAACGGGAGAGTTCCAATTTTTCTAAAATCATGTATTGTGGTTGCAGAGACAAAATTAAACCTTCAGCATCTTCATCAGTGTCCATCCTACCTTCATATGGAGGATTTTCTAACTCAACTTGCTTGGAATTCGTCTCAAGGAACCTTGGACATTAGGGTCAAAAGTATCTGTGAAATTCACATGTTCCATAACCGGAGAATTTTTTTATATAATAAAAAATATTGAAGGTGGTAGTACCTCCATTAAATTCACACGTTAGAGTCCCAAATTTAACAACAATTTTTGTCTTAGGAGTTTTCATGAAGGGCCTCCATAACAAAATATTACCTGAGTGTGCGTTACCCATATCAATGATATAAAAATCATGAAATTATACAAATTCATCAACTTTCACTAAAACATTCTCAAGAACATCAACGGAGTTACAGAAAGATCTATTAGCCAGTTGAATAATAGTGTTCGTGAAAGCTAACTCGCCTAGATTAAACTGCTCATAAATTGAAAGACGCATAACATTTATCGAAGAACCAAAATCAAGTATAGCTCTTTCAATTATATTATCTCCTA
Source organism: Rubia tinctorum (assembly GCA_032355605.1). Lineage (NCBI taxonomy): Eukaryota > Viridiplantae > Streptophyta > Magnoliopsida > Gentianales > Rubiaceae > Rubia > Rubia tinctorum. The sequence continues at coordinate 10,630 of JAULKM010158481.1, forward strand.
TGGTACAAGGGATAGTAAACATAAATGGATCTTTACATTTGGTGGAATCTTTTTCTAAATGACTGCAGACACATTCTCACCCACTGAAAACCATTCATCGCCCTTCTTGTTGCTCTTCCTAGATAGGAAGTCTTTCAAGAATTTTGTAAACTTAGGCATTTTCTTTATTGCCTCAAGAAAGGGGACATTGATGTGCACTTTTCTAAATATGTTGAGGATATCATTTATATCCTCGTCTTTCTTGTGCAGTGCTAGCCTTCGAGGGAATGGGGGAGGTATGGCAATACCCGAATCTGCATTTGGTTAGGATTACTTACCCTACCTTTTTTAGGACTTTTGTATCTAGCACCTACTCTGTTTGGATCCGGAACTTTTTCTGGGGTCTCCCGTTCAACTAAACGGGAGGGTCTAGCTTCCTCAATTTTTTTCGTGGAACTTCAATATGGGTATTTGATGCTAAATCCTCCCATGTACTACCATCAATCAGAGTAATATTTCTCACATTTGTATTTGGATTTAGTTGAACTTGAGATGACAATTTTCCTTGATTCCCCATCAGTTGATTGATAGTGCTTGTAAGTTGAGAAATTTGATGAGTATGTTGATCCAATGTTGCCTGCATGCTATGTTGTGAAGATTGAATAGCTTGTTGCATTCCTGGCATGGTACTCATGACTCTTTCTTGCATCTTCTGCATGTTACTCATCATTGCTTCTTCCATCTTCTGCATGTTACCCATCATATCACCAAACATATCTTCAAGAGATATTCTTTGCAAAGGAGGTTGTGCCTGATATAGTGTCTGTGGTTGTGGTGGTTTAAGAACTTTCTGTTGATTAAGTGTTCTCCATCTGAAATTGGGGTGATCCCTCAATCCTGGGTTATAGGTGTTTGAGTAAGGATCATAACGACGCTGCTAATTTCCTGAAGTGTTGTTGACCATACTTTCTTCGGCTACATCATCTTCAAAAACCATGGCACAAAGGTCATTGGGATGGCCCATATTACCACATATGCCACAGAGCCTGTTTGTATCAACTGTTGCAATTTTCTCCATTGCCTGAGACCAGATCATCTTCTCTGTTTGTTCTAATCTTTCCTTGAGTTCATCATCAGGTTCCCCAATGCTAGCTGCAGACACCTTAGACATACAAGTACCTTGTCCAGAAAAATCTTTAGCGGCTTCCACAAAATATTTAATCAACCTACGACCGTCCGAAGGCATATTATTCAAAAATGAGCCACCACTCGCAGAATTGAGATGCCATCGGTACTCTTCGAGCATGCCTTGAAAAACACATTTTATAAGTTCTTTCTCTAAAAATCCATGATTAGGGCATCCATCCACAAACCTTTTAAACCTAGTCCAATAAGCATTGAGCGACTCATCAAATTCATGCACAATCCCAATTATTTGTCTCTTTCTTGCAGTCGCCTTAGAGGTAGGAAACAATTGTTGTAGAAATTCTTTCTTTAAGGTTGCCCACGAGTTTATTGAGTTAGGCTCCAAACTATTGAACCATGCAATTGCTTCTGCAGAAAGGGTGAACGGAAAAGCCATGAGTCTAAAATGTTCGTCGGTGACTCCCGCGGGTTTCTTCTGAATCTTGTAAAGCCGATTGAACTCACTAAGAAAACTAAGGGGATCCTCACCCTTCTTCCCAAAGAACTTTGGCAAGATATTCAAGTGCCAATTTAATCTCAAAGTTTGCACCAACATCCGGAAGCACTATCGGTGATGGGGAATCATCAATAACCCGGTTGAACAACTCCCTCATTGTCCTTTCTCGAATCTGATCACCTTTTTCCATCTTTGTAACTTTTATTTCAAAATATTCTCCAAAATATGAACCACAGGGGTCTCCCGTTCGGCCAAACTAGGAAAAATTTCCTGGCGCGCTTCCTTAGATTTTTTCCGCAACTTCCTTGCTATCTTCACAATTTCTGGATCGTACAACAATTCAGATTTGGATGACCTGGACATACACCAAAGGATAAAAATCAATAGAAATAAGAAAAATAATTAACAACTGCTCCCCGACAACAGCGCCAATTTGATAAGTCGTTTTTCTACCAAATAAACAAGCTTATCAGATTTAAATTCAAGTATAGAGTAAGCAAGGTCGATCCCACAGAGAAAAGTGTAAACAAATTCTTACTTCTAAAGATTCAATTGTTGGTTAGCTACTACGCCTTAGCCGGATGAAAATATTATCTATTAACTAAGAAAATTAATATCCATTAACTAAGAAAATAATTAAATTAAACTAAGAATACAAATAAAAAAATTAATATGGGAATGAATTCGGACAACAGGTAAATTCACATTAACTAACAATTTATATGATCATGGGCGCAATAATAAATCAATTCGCATGAACCAACCATTTATAGACTACCGAGAATCAGCTACAAGACATAGTCCAATTTCTTCTTACTTTATCGATAGCCAGCAAGAATTAGCTATAAACTGACTACTACTCTAATTAAGATATAATCCAGAAAGAATAAGCTATAAACTAGATTTAATATCTCAACAACATTAAGAACCAAAGAAACCCAATTCAGATCAGCTGTCACAAATTATCCACCCATTGTTCCCACTCTCTACTGATAGTTTCACCACTAATTAAATATACCCACTAAATAAAGATAAATAACGGAATTTAATTGGTACTATTCCAAATAACTCAAGGTTGATCAGATCTCAAGAAATTTAAAAAAATACATAGAGAACAATCAAGAATCCATACAAATCAATTATTAAGAACAATCAGGCCTCAAATATAAAATCATAGTTAATGCTTCATTACCCTAAACCGAAAAAGAGATTTAGCTACTAAACATATTTATAATAATTAAACAAAGAATAACTAAAAAAATACATGAACAAATAAACAACACGAAAATTAAAGAAACAAAAGAAGGATTAATTCATCTTAGTTGATGAATGATGCTTAATAATCCTGGCAACAAAATGGAACCAAAGACAATAACATGCGGCGGATTCGGAATCTCAAGCTACGACGTCCCTCTAAAATAAAGCTATGTGTGGATTTTTACATATTTTACAATAGCCCTAATTACAAATTCAACTAAAAAAGGAAAATATTATTGGGATAATTAATTTGATCTTCATATTGGATCTTCAATTTTTTAAAATTTAAATTTCTTCACATGAACCCAATTAACCCCAAATTCTTCGTAGGGCGATTCAATTGCTTCTGAACTTCAAGTGGGAATAATATCTCATATCCCTTCTCGGAAGGTAAAATAAAAACATTTTCCATTGGAACACACTACCTCATTAAAAACCTTGTCGGGAAAACCCTGTGGGAAAAAATCACGGTTAAGGGAAAAAAAGTATAGTGTATCGCTCCTTACCTTCAGCGCACAATCTAATGATTTCCTGCACAGAAACACACCTACGTACACATCAAATGGAAAAATAAGCTCATAAAAGTACATAAAATATGTGTATAAAATACACCCAATCAGAGCTGTTCACATTGTAAAATATTTGAGACATCATCAATCATTTGGTCTTTTCTACTCGGCAAATTCTTCATTGAGTTTAAGGGCTTTTTGTGATGCTGATTGGGGTGACTGGGGTTACTCAATATTTCTTGGTTCTTCTTTGATTTTATGGAAATCTAAGAAGCAATTAATGGTCTCTAAATCCCCAGCTGAGTCCGAATACAGAAGGCTTGAAATGACACTTTGTGAGCTTAAATGACTTAGTTATTTTCTATTTGATTTCAAGATGCCACTACATCTACCTATTCATGTCCATTGTGACAACATTGCTGCAATTCATATCACAGAGAACCCTGTTTTTTTATGAACGGACAAATCATATTGAAATTGATTGCCACCTGGTTTGTGATGCTTACAGAGATGGCTTCATCTCTCTGGTTCATGTGAGCTCACAATGTCAATTAGCATTTGTCTTTACCAAACTACTCTCTTCCCATCAGTTTCTTCCTGTCTTGTTCACACTACGTCATTAAAAAACCCAAGTAAAGTGTTCTTCACGATATCTTCAGTTAATCAACAAGCTTGAATATTTAATCCAAGCCCTAGCCGACTTCTTCTTTAATTCTTCATCATGAAGTTGATCAATCAAAGCATTCATTTCCGCATTCCTAAGCTTCATTCTTAACCATGTCATTGGTCCAACTATATCACTTAGAGGATCCCGAACATAACCCTTGAATGTTTGATCAAGACGTGGAATGTCTTCATTTATGGTGGTAGTCGTCTTGGGATCTCTATCATTCCCTCCATGGTCGAAAGGTTTCGCCCTCGAAATTGAATCATCTTTAAATGTAAATGGAGATAAATCAGCAACATTGAAAGTAGTACTAACACCATAATCGTCGGGTAGATCAATCTTGTAGGCGTTATCATTCATACGTTCCAACTCCTGAAAAGGACCATCACCACACGGACTTAGTTTAGATTTCTGGGAATTCGAAAACCTCTCCTTCCGTAAATACAAACAAACACAATCACCCTCCTTAAATTGCACAACTCGGCCTTCCGACTTATGACTTTAGCTTCTTAGAACTGTCATAAGTCGATTCAGATTCCAATTGTGTTTAGGGTTTGATTGGGGCGAAATTCTCCCTATAATTAAAGGGGATGGCCGAGAATTTTAATACCTCTTTATTAATCAAATATTCAGAATTTTGAGTTATACTCATTGCCTCATTGTTGCATAATCATGCGGGTTAATTAAGTATCAATATCCTTTGTGAACTAATCTTGCGGGCTAGTTAGTGATCAAAGAACCTTGTAATCTAAACCTGCAGGCTATTTGGAGAGCAAGTCGGAATTGAGTGTACCCTGTGGGCTAGACACTTGAATTTCATGTGTGTGTGCTTGGTTTTGTGCGAATCCCTGGTATATACAAAGATCCAATATTCCACAATCCAGAGTCTTCGTAAGGAGATTCATATCAGTTGGAAAATCAGAAGCTAGTCATATCTTGTTAGGAAGACCTTGGCAATTTGATCGTAAATCTATGCATGATAGTTACACTAACAAGATTACTGTGATTAAGGATAGAACCAGGTATACTTTAGTTCCATTGTCACCAGTGGAAGTGATTGAGGCTCAGAGATGCATGAAAAATGACATAGAAAAGTTTGCGACTGAGTTGGAGAAAGTGGCCGCCCAAAACCCTAATCAGGGCTTGGAGTCGAACGACCACAAGATGGCTTTGGACGGAAAAAACCCTAAGGGTTCCGAACCTAATCTAGGGGTTGGCATCCCAGGTAAGAAAGGTAAGGTTTAGAATGATCCTGAAAAATTGCGAAACGTTTTATCTTCACATCTTAGTCCCTTGCTATCAATTTATATGATGAAACGTGAATTGCCACTTGAAACTGGAAAATCGTTTTATGCATCTATTAGGGACGTGAATCGTGCTTTTTTTAATCATTCGCATGTATTAATTCTACATTTTAAAGAAAGTTATTTCTCCAATGAAAATATACCTGTCCATGTTCCTCCACCGTTTGCTGAGATGTTGCAGGGTTTTAAGGATGTTTTTCCGGAGACATTGCCGCACGGATTACCACCACTGGGTGGGAACATCAAATTGACTTGATTCCAGGCTCGGTTATTCCTAATCGACCAGCTTACAAAGCAAACCCTGAGGAGACAGAGGAACTACAACGACAAGTTGAGGAATTATTTCCAAAAGGTTATGTACGCGAATCTTTAAGTTCTTGTGTTGTGCCTGTCGTATTAGTTCCTAAGAAAGATAAAAAATGGTGAATGTGTATTGATTGCCATGCTATTAACAAGATAACTATTAAGTACTGTCATCCTATTCCTAGGTTAGATGATATGCTTGAAGATTTGCATGGATATGTGATTTATACTAAAATTGATTTGACTCAGGGATATCATCAGATTCGTATTAGGGAGGGTGATGAATGGAAAACTACATTTAAAACTAAGTTCGGGTTATATGAATGGAT
>JAULKM010158491.1:0-16619 GCA_032355605.1 Rubia tinctorum
TTTTAAATGAGTATATGGGAAGATTGGGATCCCAATCCCATTTCTCCTTGAAACCCAATGCTATAATACCCATTTGATAATAATCCCAAACTACAAAATAATGGGAATTTCCCATCCCATTAGCTTATATTTAATGGATCTCAATGGTTATTGGGATTAATTGACCTCTCTATTCTCCGCTTCTTTGTGTTTCACGCGTTCTTTAAATTTAATTTGGTAAGAACAAGTAACCATAATTTATTGAATTCTAAATTTTGAGTTTTTAAACTGTCAATGTGGTAATATTGATGATTTAACGGTGAAATTTCATTATAATTTAGTTATTATTCCCTTTATTTGTCAAGATTGTTGTGAGAAAATATTTATTTATTTATTTCTATGTTTTCTTTTCTTTGTGCATTGATTCAATAAACTAAAGCTTGAAGAAATTATTGAATTTGGAATATTTTGGATGGTTTACACCCACACTGAAACTTGAGTTACTCCACTATTCAGGTTTTATTGTTTTAATCCTTAAATCTAGTTTTTTATAATTTAATTAATATATATTTCCTAAAAGACAACCCTCAGGTTTTGATAAAAGAAAAAGGAAGAAAGAAGAAGAGGAAAAATAAAGTCACAAAAAGGATCATTTGAAAATTTTGGAAAAAAAGGAATCTTGAAAGTAGTTCTTTAGAAAATGAAGTTGAAAATTATGCTAGAGATCTTGATAAGGTGAATGAACCTAAAAATAAGGTGAATAAAGAATTAACAAATGTTTGTGAAAATGAAAATGAAAAGGAAAATGAGGTAAATGAAAACATAAGTGTACCCACAAATGAGACTAGTGGAATTAACGAAGAAATTAATAATGAGTTGAATTGTGTATCATATTTAGACATATATTATCCTAGAGTGTGAGATGCTTTAGATGCAAAAATGAGAGATTTGCCAATTGAAAATAGTCCTATTAGAGAAACTAATATTATTTTTCCTAAGGATGATTGTAATAGAGGGTTTTCCAAATTTCATTTGATCTAAAGTTAAGAAATGGAGAAATAATTGATAGAAATGGCTAGAAAACTCAAAAGAATTAAATAAAGTTTTTTTGTTTTTGTTGTAAAGTTATAAGAAATGTTCGTTCTAAAAGTCTACAACATGGGTGGATGATTGGGGCCATTTAAGTGATAAACTCAAACAACATGAAGATACTAATGAACATCTTAGCAACTTTAGAGCTTGGTCAGAGCTTCAAATTAGAATGAAAACAAATCAAACAATTGATAGAGAATTACAAGAACAGATTAAAAAATATATATTGAACATTGGAAACAAGTTATGGTTAAAATGGTTTGTATTGTTAAGCGCTTAGCAATGAATAATTTTGCATTTCGTGGAACAAATGAGAAAATCAATGAAGATTGTAATGTGAACTTTCTAGAATTTCTTCATAGTATAGCCGAATTCGATGAAACAATGAAACATCATTTTCGACTCATGAATGATAATAAAAAAAGGTCCATAATCATTACCTTAGTCATAAAATAAAATAAAAATATGAACTAATTAACATGTTGCGCTAAAAGTGAAGACAACATAATAAAGAAAGTTAAAGAAGCTAAATACTTTTTTGTCATTCTTGATTGCACACCAAATGCTAGTCATAGAGAACAAATGACTTTGATTATTAGATGTATAGATGTTGTAAACAATCCTATAAAAATAGAAGAGCATTTTTTTAGAGTTTTTAGATGTAGAAAATACTTCTGGAGTAGGACTTTTTGGTGAATTACAAGTTGCTCTTAGCTCTCTTGATTTAAGCTTTAATGATGTGGGGGGACAAGGGTATGATAATGGTTCTAATATGCTGAGAGAAACATCAAGGTGTTCAAAAAGGAATACTTGATATAAATCCTAGGGCATTTTATATGTCTTGTGGTTGTCATTCTCTTAACTTAGTTCTTTCTGAATTGGCTAGTTCTTGTTTAAAAGGAAAATCATTTTTGGAGCATGTCAATCTTTGTATAATGTGTTTTCCAATTCAATAAAGAGACGGAATATTTTACTTGAATATGTGGATGAACTTAACTTCGAAATCTTTGTGTGTAACAAACTGGGGCGAAATATATTTTTTTGGAGGATGGAGGGGGGTGCGTCACCCTCCCCTATGATCCGCCGAACAAGAGAGATGTAAGTGTTTGGGCTAGGAGGAGGGGTTGAAGAGGAGTGGATCCCCCCTCCCCCGAAAATTGCAGAAGTTGCAGGTTTTGTTGTCTTCTCTTCTCCGCGAAGAAGACGATCTCATCTCCTTTTCCTTTTTTTAACACTTACTGATACAACGTCGTTTTATTGGAGGATAAAATTCATTAAACTCCCGTTTATTTTTCCACGTGACTTATGCCTACCACACTTTGCCTTAAATGTATGATTTGTTGTGTACAACTAGTATTGCTAGTAGTATTGTTGTACATGATAGAAGCATACTCTCTCTCTCTTCTCTCTCTTTTCTCTAAGCCATCCTCTGTAACGTCTTTATTTATGCCCGTTATCCACCTTTCTCATGGCGGCTCCGCCCTGGGCGCCACCGCAACCACCAAGAATGAACTACACAGGCACACTAAAACAAGCTCATACCCTAACTGCCCCCTCTGCAATACCTCCTCTACATCCATTCTTTAACTACAAAAATGAGGTTGCAGTGTTATACCCAGACCCAAAAATTGACATCCTCTCAATCCCATTTTCCAAAGCCCTAATTGAGAAATTTGGAAGAGGAAGGTCATCCATGGAGTTTCTTAGAAAGCAATTCCAGACCATTGGATTCAAAGGACAGGCAAATTTGGCAGCTATGGACAGCCGGCATATCATAATCACCTTCGAAGCACAGGAAGATTATCATTGATGTTGGATCAAAAGGTTTTGGTCCCTTGGTGGAAGCATAATGAAGGTTCTTAAGTGGACTAAGGATTTCGACTACGAGGAGGAATCATCGTTGGTACCCATCTGGCTCATTGTGGAGTTTCCTCCCGTGTACTTCTTTCACCCTCAATATTTAAAGGATATAGGTACCTCTTTGGGTGAATTATTATTCTTTGATGTTCTAGCCAGAAATCTAACCCGTCCCTCTACAATTCGCTTATGTGTTGAGATGGATGTTGCTAAGGAGAGGCCAAAGAAAATCAGGATATGTTCTCTATCCAATAATAAAGCCTATAACATAACTTATGAGGACTTCCCTGAATATTGTTTGCAATGTCATAAGCTAGGACATTCGGTCAAAGAATGTAAATCTGAGAATTCTGTGGTTGTTTTTAGTTTGCAGATTGTCAAGACTAAACTCAAACAATCTAAGATCCAAATTGTGGCCCTCATTTGGAAGAAGAAGGATCAACCACAGGAGCCCAACCCCGAGCATTCTGATGGCCTGATACCCCAACTACCCAATCCAAAACCTTCCAACAAGGATGCACCACTCCATGTGCAACAAGTGCATATCCCCACTTTCATAGGTGATGATGGAACTAAAACTGCAAATAATTGTCTCAAGCCATCATCCTCGGAAAGTACCACCTTAAATGGTAATTAATTAATTTTAAAAGCGAAGTAAATATTTAAAATTAATTTTATAGAGATTAAAACTGTGCACGTGTGCACATAAAATTTTCAAAAAGCAAAGTAAATTTTCTTACAGAATAGCGTGCGATGTCACATATATTGTTTTATGTGAACAACCGACTTTGCGTTAATTATATGTCATTTATACCGAAATGTAATGCAATGGACGACCGACGTGGGTGGTATCTTACACTCTAGAGGTGAAAGTTGTTTGAAAATGATTGACTTTGGTCTACAAAAGTTTTTTTCAATGGTTTTTAAAAGCATCATAGAAAATAGCGTTGAATGGTACCGTTGAAAATAATTTTTAAAATAATGAACATATCAAATCGCACATACAGTCAATTATAGTTAAAATAAGGTACTTAAATTATTAAAAAACAGTAGTCATAAAAAAATTCTTACAATTAATAGATAAATTCGAATAAGAATTGTCTTAGTATACATAATTTGCATTAAATTCAATCAGCTCGGATTATGATGACGTTAAAGACAATCGGCCCCCATCTTCTATGACCTCGAAGAATAAGGTGTCTCCAATGCGTAGGCAGTTGCCATCAAGGAACTCAGAAATACCCTTTGGGGATAAGGTCTTGATCTTCCTACCCCCGAATAGTTCATTCGCTACTCTCTCCCGTAGCACCTCAGCACAATCGGGGTTTTGTCCTTTGGTAGGAGTGGTACAATGTCCCTCGGGATGTATTGAATCACAAAATAATAATTATTATAAATATATATATATATGCAGTTAAAAACAAATAATAGTAATTTAAATTCAAATAAATACATGCAATTATTAGCTAGTTGGGCCTTACTAAAGTAGGATTTGTCTCGAAGTTTTACTACTTCAGAGTGCAGCTGAATTGGGGACTATTTTCAGCCATTGTATGGTGTTCAAGCTCCAACAAAATAGGCTCTTGGGTGCTACGTTTTGCGGAGAACTGTATAAAAATTATTAATTATTATCATCTGTGAATCTATAAATAAGTAAATATATATGTAAAATTATTCGTAAACCTAGAAAAAGGGTCAACTGGAGTATGTTTCGCCAGCCATTACTTCTGAATAATATAAGAAAATGATTAGGGCATAAAAGGCTTAAAACTCGAAGAGTCCGACGTCGGCCATGCGTCGCACGTACACATCGGTCCAAAACAGTGGCATGGTCGACATGTACCCTTGACGTCGTTCATCAGTCGACCAAACCGAACATGATTCTGACAGACGAATAGTTCACATTTACAATTTTAAAGAAAGGCTAAACTCATGTAGGCACAATCTCTTTTTTATTTATTGATACTATTGGTCTGTCTAAAGTGAGTTAACATTGAACCATCATTTTTAATGGTTATAGTGTTACCATTAGGAGAGAACATGGAAATTAGGGACGACAGGATCGATTGTGAGTGTGGTTGGATTAGTAGTATTCAGAACATGGTGGAGGAGGCTAGCGGAGAAAATACTAGAAGAAGAGAAAATTTTAAAAACATCAATTTAATCTCAAAAGTTGTTAAATTATGATTTTGTAAAATATAAGTAATCGTTGACTGGTTCATTGACTTTATTAAAACGTGTTATATCCGATAAAAAAAATTGAGAACACCTCGTAATAATTTGGTAATGTTTTAGGAACATGGTGCATAAAGCGAAATGAAATCTATAAATTTTACTTAAAAGTGGACATTTAAACTGTCAATTTCTCATATAAACTACCAAACTACATAGTACGCAAGATTTTTTTTTAAATAAAAATAAAATATTTACGCTCTCTGTCCCAACTTATACTGCAGAGAGAGGGAGTGAGTCAAAATTTTAGGATGTCTGCAAATATTATTTTACCCTCATGACAAAATCCCCACCGTCATTGTCATTATCGCAGTATCAAATTTTTGGAGCAGTTGCTTTATCGTGGTCTTCTCAATCTGTCATCCTCTCATCCGGTTGTCCCCTCCTCTCGTCGTTGCCATCATTGCCTCCTGGCTATCATCCTAGCGGGATTTGTATCCTCGTCATCGTCGATTTCATTACAACTGTGGGTTAAAGATTAAATTGATGGGAGAGCGTTTAGCTGCTGGGTTGGAGATGAAATCGATTGAATCTATGTTAGATAATACTGGTAAGCAACAAGGTTTGAAGATTGAGAGGTTCTTGAATATTGAATCGGAGGATCCAAATAGCAGGACATCAATAATCTTGATGTTTAGGAATTTTTCCCAAACTGATTTGTAGTTTTAGGAAAAAATAGAATTAAGGTTTCCAAATTATAAAAATCAACCAAATTATAATTCTAATCCCAGTGACAAAACATTAACAAATCCAATGCTTTGCCCTCTCCACTTTCTCTGATATGAATCTCCTTACATTACTTTAAATTGCGGAATTTTTAAGCACTTTAATTTCACGAAGGTTGATCAAAATACCCTCATGAAATCTAGAAAACACAAACGGATTCTAGTTAAGAACACAAATTTATGAACTTCACTAACACAAGGGCCGAATTCCACAAAACTCAAGCACTAGTTGCACCAAAATTAACACAAACAATCCTAACGGTTCTAAGCACCATTCTTAAATGGACAAACCTAACAGTTTAAGCAAAGAGTATAAATTCAAAATCTGAATATGTGATGTATAAAATGTGTGTAAAGTTAATAAAATGTTGGAATCCATCCCTTGTTTATAGTACATAGGTATGGCCTTCAAGAATACAAAGAAGACAAGGATTTGGCAAGTCTTATCAGAAAATGGAAAGACCCGGTTTTGAACCAAGGTAAAAAAATATATACTTTTTACTATTTTGGTATTTACCTCGATTTTTCTGGTGTCAATAACTGAGGTAAAACTGCTGAAAGACCGAAGTAACTGATCTTTTTTTTTACTTTAGTAATTCTATTGGCCGGTTTAAGTGAGTTAACATTGAACCAAAACTTTGAGGGGTAATAGTGTCACAATTAGAAAATAGAGAAAGAAAGCAGGGACAGCACAAGAGATTATGAGTATGGTTGATTAGTGATATTCTATACATGGTGGAGGAGGCTGGCAGAGTAATATGAATCTCCTTACGAAATCTTTGTTTGCGGAATGTTTAAGAAGCATTCATCAATTGGTGAATCGAAGCACCTTATTTAAATAAATAAGACACACTCATAGTCAATGAATGACACAACTTTGATTTTTAGAGGCACAAGGCCTACTTCACAAACCAAGTACCACTTGCATGCTTTAACACAAAGGACGACTAGTTCTGAGCACTAAATCAAAAACACAAAACCTAACGGTACACTTAAGAAAAGAATTGAAGCTTAAAATACATGTATTGGATTGATAAAAATATTGTATTTAAAATTTTGAAGATCATCCCCTATTTATACTACATAGGTTCGGTCATCTCAAAATAAAAGAAGACAAGATTTGGTAAATTCTGACAAAAGATGGAATGACTTATAGCAGATTTAAGAAGTTAAAACCATATCAAACTAAACTTCCCCGATTTAAACTTCCTAAGAGAAAATTTTCAAAACATCAACTTAACCTCAAGAGTTCATGTTTGTAATTGTTGACTGATTCATTGATTTTATTAATATTAGTAATGTCCGGTAAAAGAACCAATGGAAAACAACTCATAATTTTTAGGAACATGGTAAAAAAATAAACGAAACATGTAATTTTGTTTAAAAGTAGACAGCCGTAGTTTTAATTTCCAATTGAAAACACTTTATAATAATTTAGAAACATTTTAGGAACATGAGGAAAAAAGAGAAACGAAACATGTAATAGCGCTTCAAAGTAGTCAATCGTAATTTTTTATTTCCAAGCTACGATTTGGCACCAAAACCGCAGTTTAGCTCCAAAACAGTACTTTTGATGTCAAAGGCGTAGTTTTTATTTCCAAACTCCGATTTTGCACCAAAACAGTACTTTTCTCATACAAACTGCCAAACTACATAGTATGCAAGATTTTTCAAAAAGAAATATTATAATAATTTAGGAACGTTTTAGCAACATGGTGCAAAAAGAGAAACGAAACATGTAATTTCGTTTAAAAGTTGACAACCATAGTTTTGATTTCCAAATAGCTATTTTGGCACCACAAAAAAAATTCACTAGTAGAGGTAAGCCTATTAAAGGCGCCTATTGATGGTGGTTATGGCCGGAAAATGCTAAACCACCTTGGTGAAGAGGTTCCGACCTTGGAACCCCTATTCCGGAGTAGCGAATACTTTTTCAAGGTGGTTTTTTTGTATATTAAGGTGGTTATTAATTAACTACCTTTAATTAGCACTAATTAAAGGCGATTGTGACAAATCGCCTTTGATTTACATTGGTTACGAGTTCGTAACAGGAGCCAATTATTCTTCCGAACTCCCCAGTGCGTTTCTGAAAGCATGAAAGACTTTTCGAGCTCAGAAGGTTGATCGCCGACCACTTTCCGAACTCGGAACAACTTTGAGTTTGGATATATACTTTATGAGGATGGGTTCCGTGTATATAAAGAGAAAATTGCGCGCTCATTTATTTTAATTGGCATAAACAAAAAAATTGTAGTGTTTTTCTCCCATTCATAATCCATTGATGATGAATTAAAATTAGTACATTGAACAACATCACTTTCCATTGGTGAAGGTAGGTATTATATAAATGTATTGTTTGAAGTTATCTTGAAATTAGGGTTTTACATATATAAATCTTTCATTTATGGTTTGTAGTTAAATTAATTAGGAGTGGGTTATGTCTAATGTTGTGTTAATGCTAATGGGTTGCATTTTAATTAATTGACTTGTAGGATAGTGGATCAGAATGAACTCATTGGTAATGAACTTAGAAAATCACGCGATTACATGGAATTTATCGAAGCATTTCTTACGTTAGCGTTTGAAGATGCATCTAAAAATGGTGTTGTGCGAGCCCGATGCCCGTATAAAGATTGTAGAAATGATGTGTATTTAGTGATGAAGAAATTGTTGGGACATCTCATAATGTAGGGGTTCCAAACTAGCTACACTCGTTCAGTATGACATGGGGAAGTTGTAGAAACGGCTGGGACAAATGATTTAAGTAACACGAATGTGGAAGATGACATAGATGGGAATGCGGAATTTGACGAAATGGTTAAAGATATTGCAAGAGAGTTCAAATGTAAACCCGAGGTCGTACAAGCTTTACTCGACAAAAAGAGACGTCATTGTACAATGGTTCTAAACATTCGGTACTTAGTGGGACTTTGAGGATAATGAATTTGAAAGCCAATTTTGGTGGACTAATAATTTGATGAAACTCTATAATTTCTTCCCGAAGGTAACATGATGTCGGATAGGTTGTATGCGGCGAAAAAAGTTCTTTATTCGATGGGATTGGAATTGGAAAAAATACATGTTTGTCCGAATGAGTGTATGTTGTACCGGGGGGGAGAAGATGAAAATCGAGAAACATGTCGGGTATGTGGTGAGTCTCGTTACAAATTGAAGAGGGGAGCAATTCTAGTGGGTGAGGAAGTGGTAACTGGTGAATGTCGGTTTAGTCGCCAAATAATCTGTAAACTTAGGAAAATATTAAGTATACCGGTAAGTAGAGTCGATATCACGAGGAGCAAAAAAAATAGTTCTAATCTTTTCTTCCAACTAATTTTTAAAACTTTTTTGGTGATACCACCACGCCTTAATTTCAAAAATAATTCCTAACACTAAAATTTCAAATCATGATTCTAAAAAATGAGAAATAATATATAAAAATGATATCGGCTAAGAATAATTCATGGTAGTTACCATCGATCATAGGCACAATGATATATCAATTCTTATGCATCTATCTGTTATAGGAAAGTAGATACGTTAAGCCTCCCCCAATTATTTCTTACTTTATCGACAGTTAATCAATTATAATTAACTAACTGTTTCTCTTACCAAAATGCCCCAGAAAGTATTCGCTAAACCAAAACACATTTCGATAGCATTAATAATTAAAAGAACCCGATATAGCATTTACCAAAGTAAAAGGAAATAACAATGCACACTCAATTATTCCATGTCTTGCTATTTCAATGTTAGCTAGTTAGCTGTTTTTGAACAAGAACATGCTACTTACTAATTCTTTCTAACAATTACGTATTGGCGAAATAAAATAGCAATATTCTAAAGACATTCAAGTTGACCAAACTTAATATATTAGAAATAAATTCAACCAAAAACAATCAAGAACATGCAAGAATTAATTGTAAAGTAATTAGCCCTCGCAATTTATAAACTCACACTAGTTATTTTCTGTCAATGAACTAATTAGCTACTTATAATAATTAAATTAAACAAACAAATAATATAAAAATAAAACATAATAACGAATGAAAAACGAAATTCAAACCAGAAGTGATGCAATGCTGCAGAACACCTTGAAGTACCAAAGTATTATTGCAGGATATTATTAAATCCAAAGCATGCAGCCGATTGACTTGAACCAGGGTAATAATATGATAAAATCAAGCTAAATAATACTACCTCCATCCCTCAATCTCACCTGACATATTTACTTTTTTTAAAATCAAATTTGGTAAATTTTGACCATAAATATAAATTAATATATATGTAATAAATATATCATGTGAGATATTGTTAAATTTGTGTGAACATATATTTTTTAAATATCAAATTTTCATTCGAAATTGGTATATGTAGTTAGAGATATTAACGATAAAACATGATCATTAAAAGAGTGAAAAAAGTAAATATGTCAATACTGTTGGGACGGATGGAGTATTTGTTTACTTCTAATGTCCGTGAGAAAACAAAACTGAAAACCAAACAAAAGAACGATGCCTGCGGTCTTTCCCTTGGAACGAAAAATAATGAAAACTAAAACTCCTCTCCCCAAGTACTGCGTCCGTAATATACACACACAATTTCTTTCCCAAGTCCAGTCCATACCCGACTCTTCCCCAAATAAAAGATTATCCCTTGTAAGTTTAAATTTAATCTTGTCGTTATCTAAATAAGCAATAATAATAATAATCAAATCAAATCAAATCTCCAAAAATATCTCCATTCATATCTCTTAAAATCTGATCAAATCTCTAAAAAAAAAAACTCAAATTCAGCTCCAAAATGTCACCAAAAATATGTCCACAGTTTTTCCATAACCGAAATATTTTTGCGCCGATTTTGACCATCCTCCTTTTTGCCATACTTGACATAACTCTCCTCATTTTCCTCCAAATTCTTGTTAAGCCCAAAAACCTGTAATTGGTGACAAACAATACAACTAAAATGCACATTAATCCAGTAAAAACACAATAAATCTCAATAATTAAACAACATAATTTATACGCATCAATAACTAAAACAAATAAAAAAACACCGGCAAAAGTGATGTGTTACCTCCTTATCGTTCCCTGATTTACGTGTAAGCAAGATACCAAATTATTGCGTTGGCACGCAGAGAGGGATTGACCAGTAGATGATGTGATTTGGCATACGTCAGATGGTGAGCAATGAAGAAAATTTGATGCCCTGACCCCTGAGTTTGGCAAGGAACCCCGACATTTGGGGTTAGGCCAATGCACTGATAGAATGAATCAATTTGGTTATATGAGTATTACACATAGCTCTTGGCCCGTTATGTTGGTTATCTACAATATTCCGTCGTGGTTGACAATAAAACGTAAGTATGTGTTGTTATCTATGATAATTTCCTGTCCTAAGCAACCGGGTATGACATAGATGTGTTTCTTGCTCCCCTTGTGGAGGATTTGTTGACCCTATTTAATCAAGGTGTTCGGACATCTGATGGTAGTGTTGAAGAATACTTTACATTGAAAGCGATGTTATTTTGCACTATTAATGATTTTCCTACATAGCGTGTCGAAGTTGGACCGTTTGCAGACAATGACCGTTAAAGCTTTGTGTCGGATGGAAATATATTTTCCTCCCTCATCGTCGACATTATGGTCCACTTGTGTGTTCATCTTGTGTGGGAAATAAAGGTTTGTGGTCCTGTGTTTGTGAGGTGGATGTACACGTTCGAGAGGTACATGAAAATATTCAAGCATTTTGTGAAGAATCGGTACATGCCTGATGCAAGTATAGTACCGTGGTATGTTCCAAATGAGGTCATCGAGTTTTGTACTGATTACATGAATGTGGTCTATTCGGTTAGTGTTCCAACTAATAGAGTGATGGACGGTTAATAGGTCTTGAGGTAAGGCAAGGAAATATTTTTAGTCCTAGCTTGGAATATTTATGTACTGCCCATCTTTATGTTCTTCGCAATCATGAATCTGTTGTCCCATGTATAGAGATTCACATGGATGCTATTAGAGTCGCTAACCCTAATTTCAATGAAACTCGGGTCCTACAATTATATAGTAGGACGTTTGTGTCATGGTTGATTGATCACGTAGCCATGGGGGATCATCCAATGAAAGTTAAATGGCTTGTTTGCCTACCACTTGGTACTGTACTTTCTTATGGAGAGTACTACATCAATTTTTTTTACTTTTGTTACAAAATTGGTGGATGACAAGGGCGGTTCTCATAATAGTGGCATTTATCTAGTCTCTGAAGTTTTGCATGTCGATAATCAGAGTGGTAACGATCCTATGTACGCTCATCAGTGTTACTTTGGAACGAACTTTGATTTATGGGAGCCTGATTATATCAGAATGCGAGTCGCGGTTTTTAAATGTCAGTGGTTTAATTTCAACGGTGGATAGTGAATGAAGAACTTTGGGTTCACACTAGTCGACATGAGTCAGATCCGTTGGCATGAAGATTCTTTCATATTGGCTTCTCAAGCGCACCAAGTATTTCATGTGAGGGATCCTTCCAATTCCCGGTGGGAGATTGTTGTTGAAGGAAAAGGCGCTTTCAATGTTGATTTTGAAGGTGAGGAAATTTTTGGATTCGATCACAATGTAACGGGGTTTGGACTAGACGATGTTATCCAGCTCGAGAAGGATAATCATAGCTTGAATTCTTTCATCGGCCACAGTGATCATGATGAGGGAATATGGGTGGACGTCCGTGGTAAGGTAAGTCGTAAAAGGAGAAGGGCCAAAAAGATTACCAAGAAAACAAAACATAATAAGTAGAAAAATCCATTGTAATTGTTTTTGTTTTGATTACTGCGCTGGTCAAATTTACGTCACCAAGGATTCGATTGAGATGTTACTTCTATTTTGTTTTGATTATTAACAAAAAAGAAGATGAACTTCAAACATCAAACAATGACTAATTAAAAAGGCATCCTTAGAAAAATCACATCCTTCGAAACACTAACAAACCACAAGTCAATGTTGAGTTATAAAGTCTAGAAGAAATTAATAATTCAACAACCATGCATTGTTCAAAGAGGATAAATATCACATGCTCTAAGGTAGGTGTGACTCCAAGTCATCCTCAAGATCACCCCTAGACGTGGACCGGTCAAGGTTGGGATAGTGGGTAGCAGCAAGATGACGTTCGTATGCTCTTTGTCTTTACTCCATCTTTAAGATCTTGGCCTTCATGACGGTGAACTCCTTCCGCACCCACTTGTAGCAACCGCGAACGCCTCTGAAGTAGGATTTCTCCGAATCTAGAAATGTTGAACACATAGACATAAATATGTATAAAAATATATTAATAACTTGAAGAAATTTCAATGAAAAATAATAATTGACTTACCATCATCAAGTCCAAGCCTCTTGCTTGGCTCCCCATCTCCTAGCGCTAGATGGCACCATTTACCATCGACCAACACCCACATCTTATTTTCAAAGTAGGTCTTATCAAACTACTTTAGCGCTTTCTCCTCACCCGTGATTGCTAAACCCTCTATCTTCCTCAATATTTTAGTGATCAAATTCCCGTAAGGAAGACTCCTCACTACCGTAGTCGATAGTCCAACATAAAGCATGTACCTTAATATCTCCGCTCGGGGTTTATTTTTTGACCCTCCATTATCAAATAAAACAACATCAAGGCACTATAGATGGGCTCGGTGATGTATTCGGCTGTGGGAACTAAGAATCAATCAATCATCTCATAGACTATGCGGGTATCTATGGTAGAAGTTTGAGGTTAAAAGTCTTCGGTTTACCCAAATCTCTTGCATCATGGTACACTGGATAGGGTTAATGTATGGGTAATCAATGAGGAGGGTCCATTTTCCTATGAAGTAACATCATTCAATGGACCATTGGTGTCTTCCGGATATACGCTTTCGGGGTTCTCATAAGGGTAATCTAGGGCTTTGTTCAAAATCCATTCACTAATTGGAATCTCAATCCCCACTACTTTAGTTGAGCAATCACCATTCACATCTCTTAGATTTCTATATAATTGACAACACTAATCAAAATAGGAAGATTCATTGCAAGAAAACAAAATTTCCACATGTTGGTCCTTAAATTTTTCCGAAGGATCGGTTAATCCAATTCTAAGGTACTCATTGGCATCAACAATGTAGCAATTAAGCAACTTTCCTTCCCACGTAAAATATTGTACATAGATTGTGCAAACAATGACATAAATTTAATGCTATCATACCCGGGATTGTTTCCAGTCGATCGAGAACGAGGGATGCAACATAAACTACCTCTTTCTATTGTTAATCAACTTCTTTTGTGGTTGCTAGAAGAATTGATTGAAACGATCTCATCTCAAAGCCGAAATGTTTCTCTAGGGTTCGCAATATAGGTGGAATGAGAAGATTCTGACTCTAATTTGGTTTTTTTATATAGGTCATAATTTCCGAGTCTGGAACTTGTTTGGCTCTTCATATGTGAAGAGCCAAATTTGTTGTTCAGAGTTTGTAACTACTTTGGTTCTAGAAATGTGAAGGGCCAAACTAGTTCATCCGAGTTCATAACATGTTGTTCAGCCCTTCATGTTTAGGGGACCGATCAGTTTCTGAATTCGTAAAAAAATTAATCATAAATAATGCTCGCCTTTTTCTACTCGAGACGGCCCAGATTTGGGGACCGAGCTTGGAACCAAATTTTACGAGTTCAGAAACTAGTTGACCCTTTTATATACTCAATACCCCATTCAGTTAAGAGTTCGGAACCAGTTCATGTCCATTTTTTTTGAAGATTTGAGCATGTTCCGAGTTCGGAAATCGATCGAGGGTTATGGTCAAATTTCCTAACACAAGGTTTTCATAAATTTCTTTTTCCTTGACATTGACCCATTCAAATTTAAAACTTAGGCATTGAAAAAATACACATAGATCCTCAAAATATGTCATCCAAGCATGCCATCCAAGTCCATCCAAACTTAGGCCAAAATTCATCCAAATCTTAAACAAATAAAAACCATTGTACGAAATTATTCATCAAATATTTCTGCCTTACATCATTCCAATAGAATTCAATAAAAAACATGAAATGTCATAAATATCGCTGCCTAGAATTCCTTGAACATTTGCTCAATCTTGGAATCATGGTCATCCACTTGGTTTCTACCGTCATCTGCCCCTGGCGCAACATCTGGATCACTATCTGTCATTATCAGATCAAAGTTCTAGGCCTCTTCATCCTCTCTTAGTTCAAGTTGGAGTCCTTGAGCTTCACAAAATCGTTGTTATTGGGCATCCGCTCCATCTAACATTTCAAACATCTCTTCAGCATCGACACAAATGCAGTTCAAGTAGTGCCCTAAAGTAATCTTCCAGCTGCTCTTGGAACCTAGTAAACAAAATGATATTGAAAATACACAATCAGCACAAATTGTGAGAATCGTATAAAATTTTCTGTGATTTAAAGATAATTTTAAATTGCTACTAGATCTCGATCCGCTACTTCTCTCAAGTTCCTCCTCCCTAGCCCTTTTGGCGTTATTCGTTGCATGTCCTGGAATAACCTTTTTCTCCCATTTATTATCATATCCGAGCTGAAGCTGATTATGTTGAAACCATGCCAAGTCATTGAACTCTAAGTGGAGTGGGCAGTCTTTTGGTTGGACACTGGCCTTTTTTTATCATCGTTGTGATCAATCCACCGTAAGGGAGTTCCTTCATTTTGGCCTTGTGGCCTTGAGCATACTCATCAAAATGGTATAACCGGGTTTAATCTTAACACCCTCCATTACATAGTTAAAAAGGATAAGGTTCCCAATGGTCGGATCACACGTGTGTCCCCCCGTGGGAAAAACTTTCAAATACAGTCACCATAAATTAGCCTCTGCTCTACAGTCAAAACACCTATGTTATAGCTTTCAATTGAGCCTATAGTGCTTCCCGTTCTGTGGAATTATTTCCTACCTATGGTTACAGGGTAAATTAGGGTGGCTTCTGTGACGTATGGCTAACTCTATTGGTCATAGATGTTTATGGGGCCATCTCCATCTTCGGGTTTCAATGCATCGGGGGGCGAGTACGCGCTACCTAGGGCCTCACATATTGTAAACTTATTAACCATGATTACTTTCCTATTCACCTTAGTACTATCACAATTGTTCATGATTAGCCCCAAATTAGCCTAAAATTCAATAACCTCATCAACGTGAACTCTTTCTTCTAAACACAACGAATTCTCCAAATGTTGATCGTTAAAAAAGTTTAATAAATATCCTAGACACAAATCTCCAATTGACGATGGACTAATAACTTTCAAATTTATAACCTTACGCTTCGAGAATTCAACATACCTGTCATCCGCTTTGTCATTGAAAAAGTGTTTGGATGCCGAGAACTTGGGGTAGGGTTCATGACTTCGACCGCTCGGTGCCCTGGTACTCTTCTTCATGTATATAGGCATTGACATTATGATTAGAATGAGAAATTGTGGATGGATTTTGGGTGCCAGAGTTTGAGAGGGGTTTTCAATTTGAGGGTTTATGACAGTAAATGGTTTGTGTAAGAGTTGGGTTCATTTTTGATATATTAATACAGGTTCTGAGTTTGAAACCTATTCCCCTATTTTTTTTTGTAAAGGACCGATGAGGTTACCAGTTTGGAAAGTATTACCAATAGGATTTTTTTTATAAAATAGCAGGTTTTCAAAGGGTATTAAATACCCTTTGGAAGCCTGCATTTTTCTCCATATTCCCCCGGCGCCC
>JAULKM010158500.1:0-16619 GCA_032355605.1 Rubia tinctorum
TGTCTCATTCAGGACCTCGGGACTAACTCAGTCATAGGGGTTGCTGTTGAGGCTAATGGACTTTACATAGTGGATCAAAAATCCTTTGATTCAAAAGAAATAAGTAGGTACACAAGAAAACGCATATGCAATAACACTGTATCTGTTCCTGTTAAGAAACTAAATGATATAG
Source organism: Rubia tinctorum (assembly GCA_032355605.1). Taxonomy (NCBI): domain Eukaryota; kingdom Viridiplantae; phylum Streptophyta; class Magnoliopsida; order Gentianales; family Rubiaceae; genus Rubia; species Rubia tinctorum. The sequence goes on from JAULKM010158500.1 coordinate 173, forward strand.
ATCTTCAGATTTTACACAATAGATTAGGTCATCCATATTCAAATGTTTTGTAGCATTTACATCTACCTAATCTCAATAAGAACTGTGTAATCTGTTCTCTTGCTAAGCAGTGCAAAATTCCTTTTCAATGTTTTTCCATTAGTTGACTAAAAGCATTTGAATTGGTGCATTTAGATCTTTGGGGTCCTTATAAAGTAAGAACTATAAATGGATCAAAGTATTTCTTATCTAGTGTTGATGACTTTACTAGAACCACTTGGACTTTATTGATCAAGTCAAAAACTGATGTGACTGATATTCTTAAAACTTTCTGAATATGGTTAATAATCAGTATGATGCATCAATTATGAAAATTATATCAGATAATGGATCTGAGTTCATTAATAAAGAATGTCGAGAATTGTTGTCAAACAGAGGTATATTACATCAGAGATTATGTTCCTATACACCTCAAAAAATGGAATAGTTGTGAGAAAACATAGACATTTACTTCAAGTAGCTAGATCACTCATGTTTCAATCAAATTTACCTATTAAGTTCTGGGGAGAGTCTACCTAATAAATAGATTACTATCATCAGTTTTAAAGTGGAAAACACCATATGAAATTCTATTCAATAAAGTTCCTGATTTTTCAGTTTTAAAGGTGTTTGGATGTCTTTGTTATGCTACCAACATTTTACCACATAAAGATAAGTTCAGCCCAAGATCTTTTCCTTGCATATTTGTTGGATATCCAGTAAGTCAAAAAGCATATAAATTGTTTGATTTGGTACATTTAAGGTGATAGTCACCAGGGATGTTGTGTTAAAGGAATCAATTTTTCCTTTTAAAGAAAATTTGTCTACTTATATTCCGATCAAAGGTTTCATAAACACATATCAGGCCTTTTCTTATGCATTTCTTGTTGTTCCTATTATCCGTGATCAAACTGGTTTGAATAATTATTTGAGTAACCATCATTTTGTTCATAAGAACAGTTTTCTAAATGATCTTAATGCTGATTTTTCTTTGAAAATTACACCTGATAGAGATCATATGCATCAATTAGACACATATTATGATTCATCACATGATTCCTCAGAATCTAGCCCACCAACAGATCAAACTGATACAGTTCATTCCCACCATACTGATCATACTCCACTCCCTCAACACATTACTGATCACATATATCCATCCCACCCATTTCATTATAATCCTTCATCACAAACTTTTCCACGTAGACAAAGCACCAGAATGAAATTACAACCAAAATGGCTGCAGGATTTTGTTGTAAACACAGCTCATTTGTTACCACCTTTTTCTCCTGCACATGTGGCTTTCTTGGCAAATCTACTGAGGATTCCAAAACCTCATTCCTATAAGCAAGCTAGCAATAATGAGTAGTGGGTTAAAGCAATGCAACTGGAACTTGATGTATTGGAATCTAATGACACTTGGGATCTTGTCAGTTTACCTCCTGCAAAGAGAGCAATTGGCTCTAAATGGAAATACAAGGTGAAGTTGATCATGATGGTTCTGTTGAAAGATTTAAAGCCAGGTTAGTGGCAAAATGATTCACTCAAATAGAGGGCCACGACTATTATGATTCCTTTTCTCCAGTAGCTAAACAAGTCACAGCCAGACTTTCATTGTCCATTGCTGCAGCAAGATCTTGGCACATTCATTAAATTGATGTAAACAATGCTTTTCTGCATGGATTTATACATGAAGATTTATATTTGAAACCTCATGATGGTTATCTGAAAGCCAAATCTGGACAGGTCTGCAAACTGAAGAAATATTTATTTGGCTTGAAACAGGCATCCTGATAATGGAATGTGGAATTCACCAAACATTTGGCTGCTTATGGTTTGGTTCAATCTAAGAATGACCACTGTTTATTTGTAAAGTTTTCAGGTTCCATCAGTTTGGCCCTAATAGTGTATGTGGATGATGTCTTGATAGCCAGCAATTATGAGCAAGCTATATCTGATCTCAAACACTATTTGCATAGGCTTTTCACCATTAAAGATCTGGGAAAGGCCAAATACTTCTTAGGCATTGAATGAGCACATTCTCCTAATGGTTTTTTTTCTCAGCCAACAGAAGTACATCACTGACATAATTTTTGATATTGGCCTCAATTCTGCAAAATCACCCACATCACCCCTTCCAGCAGATTGGACATCTCTTAATGAGACCTCTCTTTTGTTGTATGATCCAGGTCCATTCAGGAGGTTAATTGGCAGGTTATTATATTTGGGCTTCTTAAGACCAGATATTACATTTGTTGTTCATCAACTTAGCCAGTTTGTCAAGAAACCCACTGAACATCACTGGAATGGTGCTTTACATATTGCTAAATACCTGAAATGGTATGCTCAGTCTGGGTATTTTTTTCCCAGCACAGGATGATCATTCCATCAGTGCATTCTGTGAGGCAGACTGGGCAACTTGCAAAGTTAATCGACATTCAGTCACTGGATTATGTGTGTACCTTGGTTCTTCACTCATCTCCTAGAAGTCCAAGAAGCAGCATAATGTGTCCCGTTCTTCTGCTGAGTCTGAATATAGAAGTATGACCATGACAGTTGCTGAATTAAAATGGATTTCATTCTTGCTCAGAGATTTCCGAATTCCTTGTCCATTACCTACCCCTCTTCATTGTGATAATACTGTTGCTCTCCAGATTACAGAGAATTCGATTTTCCACGATAGAACGAAACACATAGAGATCGATTGCCACTTTGTCAAGGATGCTTATACTGCAGGCGTCATTGATCCTTTACATGTGTTCTCCCGCTATCAACTGGCTACCTGCTACTTCTCTTTATCCTTCACTCTTCAAAATGGGGTTTTGTTCCCCACAAGAAGTTTCATTTTGAGGGGAGGGTGTAGAAATATTTAAACTGTAGTTCAGCTTTTAAATTTCTGTTTGTCAGTTTTGTTAGTTTGGTAGCTTCAGCTTGATAGTTGAGCAGTTAGAATTAGTTAGACAGTTAGTAGTTGTTTAACTGGTTAGCCTATATATAGATAATTATGCAGTTGACATTTTATGATTTCCAGATTCAATATCAGAAATTTTTCCTCCTAAAACCGTTTGATTCCCTTTTTCAGTTTCTGAGCTTTCTTTCAAACAGAGCTGATCTTCAGCTAATTTTCATAACCGCACCAAACCTTAACTCTCAGCGCGAAAAATGTCAAGGAGGAAAAAAGGAATCCATGTCCAATGTCAACAAGATTAAGAAAAACGTAACCTCATCTTGAGTGAAAAATGAGGGCAAACGGGTAATTCTGGGGGAAGTGAATGATGCAATTTTCTTCAGTTCTGATCGTTTTTCAGAAATTTTCAGAGTTTAAACTGAGGTTTCAAATAGGAAGACTAGTAAATGAAGGCCAACGTTTTCTTTGATAAAACATTAAATTACTGAATGTGTTACTATATTGGACTTTTGATTTGCCATAATTGCATTCTCAAGTCAGGGGTTGATATGTAACAGCATAACATCATAACATCATTACATCATTAGTTTTTTTTTAAAGTACAATTGTTTTGGTACACCCACGGGTGTACCCCAGTGGTTGGGACATGGGTTTGTTTGGAAGAAGGTCCAACGTTCGAGTCTCGGCAGCGACCGTGTGGGGAATTCCTGGGCTAACTTGGCGTGCTTGCGAGCCAAGGGGTGCTTGGGGGTGCTGGGCTACTGTGACTTACCAGTCCATCAAAGGTCGTGGTGTCGGTCGGGCGGGCCGTTGCCGGCGAGTGTCATCGCCTTTTTGGAAGAAGTACAATTGTTTTCGTAAACTTAACAGTAGTATTATATGGGGTACCTTTCCAGGAGAAAAATTAAGGTTGATGATTGATGTATTAACCAAGAAGTTTACTTTCTTAGAAATAAAGAAAGAAATAAAGACGAATCAGAAGCAAGTATTAGGTGAGATGCAGTGGGGGGCTAGGCAGCGTGGGGTTAGGGTTTTCGACGGTGGGGGCTGAGCGGTCGTGGGGGTTTTCGGCATTGGGGGCTGAGCGGTGGCGGTGGCGGTTTCAGAAGTTAGCGTCGTCGTCCTCCTCCTCAAATATTTGCTGCAGCAGTTTAGGTTTGCTCGGCGGAGTTAGTGCCAATGAGTTATTGAATGATGTCGGATTGTGTTGATTGTCTCAATTTCGGTGGTGCTCGTTTATGATTTCATTTGCTTACGTTATTAGTTCTAGGCTGTCAAAAATTGCTAGCGGCGGCGTTTTCCGGCGGAGCATCGACGTTTTTGGTGGAGTAGCGGCATTTTATGGCGGAGGTGGGTTTTGAAGAAAAAACCAATTAGTTGTCACGTCACAAGGGGTATAATAGACATCAATTTTTCTTCTTTGGTCGAACTGGAAATTTTTGTAATTTAACTTTCTAGGGAATCTCTGAATTCCTAGGGTCAACGTCAGAATTGAGGATTTTGGGTATATCGGCACGGATATGTCAAAAAATAGGGTTAGATTGACACAATCAATAATGAGTTAGGGCTAAATTGACACTTTCTCATATTTCATGGTTATATTGACACTTTCATCTTTAAGTTAGGGTTAAATATGTGTTTTGCCTTTTTCTATTTTTCTTCAGACCTCTAAATTGTTATGACCGACCCTCTTGGTCAATAGAGGAGGGCTTGCTAAACTTATACCCCTAACTAGAGCTGGCAAATGGACGTACATGTCGAATACGGTTCAAGTAATAAAGATAGTTTAAAATATGGGTATGACCCATTCCGACTCGTTTTATGACAAGTCAAAATGGGTTAGGTTGAAATTCGCTCAACCCGCGGGTCAAAAATTATTCAGCTCACAGGGTCAAAATGGGTAAACTCACGGGGTCCAACGCATATGTGAACTCATATGGCTTTATATACTAAATCATATGGGTAAACTTGCGAGTTACAACCATAAATTGACACATGTGGGTGTACATACCAACCTATATGGGTAAATCCAAAAATTTCAAACCATATATTGACTCATATGTGTTTATATACAAACATATATGGGTATACCCGTGGTTTTTTATCCATATGGATAAACCGCGATCAACCCGCACACGTAACCCACCCAACCTATATTTTTCAAATTCTCATTTGACTTGTTACTCATTTAAGTCATTACCCATTTTACTTAAATTCTCGATTGACCCACACCCCTACTTTGACAATGAGTACAATAGGCAACTAATGTTTTCACTCTTATTGTGTGATTATATCTTGAAAATGAGCTTTGGCTTATTGCGGTTAAAGCTCAACGTCGTAGAATGCTTCAAGCTCCATGTTTTGCCTAAATTCCTCATTAAGATGCTCGACTTAAAAATGGATTTCCCATCATCAAGAGTATGGGTGTTCATGAATCGATCCAAACCGGTAAAATGGATCGAACTGAACTGGAATATAAAGAGCAAAATCGGATATGTAGAATTTCGGTTCGGTCTTCGCTTTAGGAATTTTTTAAATTTCGGGTTCCGTTCCAAAACTGGATTTTTTGGGTCCAGATCGGATAGACCGATAACTTACTCTTATGCATACTTTTTTATGTATTTATAATTTAAGTTTATGTACTAGTTTAAATTTATTTCCATTGGGCTAGTATTCTTCCACATTTTGAAGTAAGATTTTTCTAAATAACTTCTACTTTACAATCTTTTAAAAACAAAACTTTAATTTAAAAAAATCAACATCAATTTTTTCGTAAAATAATATAGTTTACTAAAATCGGTTATGTACCGATTCAAAACCATAATAATTCCGATCCAATCTCAATCTTAAATAATTATTAATTGATCCGGTGCTCAGTCTAAACTTTTTTGTAATTCCAGTTTCGGTCCGGAGGATATCAGAGAGACGGCAAAAAGGTTTAAAGACATCCAATTTCACAAAGTTTCGAGGGCTTTAGTGCAAGTAGAGCATAAAATTGCCAATGGCTTCAAGTGTTCTAACTTATGTAATATTCAAACTTAATCCTAGTTAATAATACTACCTTTTATTAGAAAAAAAACAGAGACCAAGACAGTAAGCTGACTTCAAGATGGCAGTATTCTTTACTTTATGGGAAAAAATTGTCTTCAAGTCTGGTAGAATACAAAAGTCGGTTCAAAGTCTTGCTTCCAAATACTCCCACCGTTCAAAAGAGTTTGACACGCTTTTTTTGCTCTTTTTCTCAAGGCATGTTTGACCATTATTAACTTTTGCTACGTATATTAATATTATGTAAAATTTTAATTTTTGGAAAGTACATGTTACGAAGAATCCAACGATACCTCACGTGATAATATTACTACTTATATATTACATGAAATTTATGGTCAAACATGGCTTGAGAAAGTTGACTAAAAAGTGTGCCAAACATAGCTGAACGGAGGGAGTATTATAAACTCAATCCCTATCTATTTTAATTGCAAACCCATCTCCCCCCACACATCTTTTTTAGTTACAACCTAGCCCCAACACCTCCCCGACACCTTCTTCTTTGGCTAACCGCACCGCCCTCCTGGTGGCGTACTGATATTATAGCGGCGCCATCACCGGAGGGCTCTAACAATATCCATGTCCCTGACCAAGAATTCAAAACCAAAGCTTTACCTGTCTGTCGCCTAATACCCTATCCGTCGCCCTATACTCTATTAATACATGCCATCACCAAAGCATCTTGGTGAGGAGAAACATGCCGATGTTGCGGCAGCAGGAGGCAAAATTGCAGTTAGGCATGTTGATTCTGACAAAGTCTTTGCCGCTAGAGAACTTCTATGGGTGGAGAATGATTCGGTGCGACGGAGGATTTGAGAATCCTTAAGAATTTTCTTCTCTTCAGGGGTTAGGAGGTTAACGAGAATCAGAATGGCCGCTAGTAAGAAAAAGAGGAGGTCAGAAGTTGATGGCGAGTGCTAATGGCGGCGTGACTGACGGGGGTCACCAAGGGAGTGTGGTGTACGGGTTGAGAGCTCCTCGTCGTTTTCTCAATTGCCTCTGTCGCCCGTGCCGCTTGGAGCAGCTACTGCCGATAATCTGTTCGTTGCAGAGGATGGTATGACCAAAAAATAACCCTAGATCGACGAGGAGCATTGAGCAGAAGGGAGGGGGAGGGAAGGGAAAGGGGAGTGGGAAGGGGGAAAAGAAAAGTAAAAGGGAAAGAAAAAAAGAATAAAAAAGGGGAAATGTCAGTTTTCCCTTAACATGTCGGTTTGGCCTAACGACATAGCCATAATTCAGCAATTTGGTAAGTTGAGGGGCCAAATATATTTAAAAAGGATAAGGGGCCAAAGGTGAATGATCGTGATAGTTCAAGGGTTGCGGAAGTCATTTGCTCTATAATAATCTCGTTCTAGCTTGACTCAAAACTTAGTTAGACAACCTAATTTTGTGACTAGATCATTTCTTATCCCCCCCCTCCCGCAATAGAATTACCTTTAGGAGCTACAAAAGTAATAAGGATGTAATGTCACCTTTGAGCTGTTTGGTTGACCAGCACAAGAGCACTTATAGTGTTTATCTCGTATCTTCCATTTAGTGTTTAGATGTTGAGAATCCTTCATGTAGCTAAAACCAATAGCATTTGCATATTTTTTTAATACAAAATATAAAATTCTTCTACATTTTTTGCTTTCACACTGGCAAGACTTTCCATGACTTCTATTTGATTTAAATCGGGGAAATTTGCTCATGTGTTTGAAAACAAGTCAAGTTTTAATGTAATCAATACATGTTGTAGGGTATGAAATGCAGTGTGTTTGAAAATTTGAAAAACTAGAAAATTTTGTAACATTTGTTCTGTGTACTATAAGAAATACTGGTTGTAGGCTAACCTATGAATTTTCAAAATAAACAATGTATAAGGTAACTTATACTCTACTTGCTCACAATGTTTTCCTATTCATAAAAGGAGTTGATAGTTTTAAATCAAATGTAATTTTTATTTCAACAATACATGTTGTAAAGTAAACAGTGCATACTTTATATGACAAATTGAAATTTCAAATTTTAGTGTCGTATGTTCTGTGTAGTTTAACATATACTAGTTTTAGTCTAGCATATGCATGTTTTAACAAAACATAAACGCTTTGTAACCTAACTTATACATTACCACATAGTATAGGTTCATAACTCATATTTACAGTTTTAAAACAAATGCGCGTCTTAATACAAAATGTACATATTGTAAGGTAACAGATGCATAGTCTATATCAAAATTTTCAGTAGCATCTAGTTTGTTTTGTTAAATTTGGCCACATGTTTTTTACATGTTCATAGCAGTTCAATTTTTAGATTCACTGCTCCAGTTATATCATTCATGTGCAATTCTATATCAAAAGGTCTGTAATTGCAGTAGGTGCCATGTTATGTACTCCCTCCGTCCTAACAGAATTGACATGTTTTCTTTTTCACTGTCTTCAATGATCATGTTTGACCGGCAATATCTCTAGCTACATATACCAATTTCGCATAAAAAATTGATATTTAGAAAATATATGTTAAAATGAATCTAACAAGATTTCACATGATATTTTTATTATATATAGATTAATATATATTTATAGTCAAAATTTATGAAATTTGACTTTGAAAAAGCAAAGTGGCCAATTCTGCTGGGACGGAGGGAGTATAATTTTGAAAAGTTTGATCTATAGGAAGAAAATCTTAATTTATTTGAATTGAATTTCATACAAATCACATTGAATTTCAGTAGATTGAATTGTTCATATGCAGAGGCTGCGTCAATTTTCATTGATTTTGATTTTGATCAGGCCTTCGTCGTTGATTAGGTCTTCGTCAATTTGAGAATCTGAACATCTTGTAGGTCACATTCGATTGGAGGATTTGATGTTGGGGGATTTATCGAGGCGGAAAATAAATGGAGAAGGAATGGCAAAAAAATAGAGAAGGAATGGAGAAGAAACAAATAAAAATGCATAGATAGGAGAAGAAGGAGATACGTAACGTAGAAGGAAAGGTGGAAGGAGATTGAAACTGAGCAAAGAAGAAGGAGAATCAAAATCCAAAAATATTTCTTATAACCCGGCCTGTTTTCCTTATGACCCGGTTGTGACCCAATTGATTTCCTTCCCCAAATTTTCCAATTGCAATTAGGTCCTTGACTTGTCCATAGCTTATGGACACGTTACCTTCTAAAAGACCTTCTCTATTTTATAGTAAAAAATGTGAAGCCTTTCTAGAAAGAACAATTTAATTATCGTTGTCAGCCATTCCTTCATTTTAAGGCGGCTTGTCCTTCCCATTTACTCCGATCGCACCTTCACATACAACCACCTCCTACGTCAGTCACCCTTCATTCTTTATTTTCCTTAAAATTTCTTTGACTTTATCTAATTGCAATTTCATCGCTTTACTCAAAGCATGAGCTATTAATCTCTGAATAAACCATTGGAACATATCTTCCTGTTTGTTCTCCTCTCTTCATACCTCTATGAATAATTATTAATTTTCCCCCTATTAAATGTCATTTTGCGAGATTAAAAAAAGTCATTTGTCCTTTTTATTCTCATAATTTTCCGCTTTAGAGAATTCTGTAATTGTCTTTCCTCCTTTATTATCTTTAGTCTATGGTGACTGATGTATTATGGTAGTTAACTTACAAAGTTTTTTTTACTTTCCCGTAATCATAATATCACTGGATGATTTAATTTTGCTTCAATACGTCTAATTAAAACAAAACTTTGATATGTTATTCTCAATTTCAAAGCTGCATGTTGAGTGTTTGATATTTTGTTTAAGTGAGCAACTATTGTACAAGTGAAGTAGAGTACAATTTTTTTCCCATCCTTGTTCCCTCAAACTATTTATCAGCACTTTTTTGTGAGAAATACAGAGGTTGAGTTAGCAAAGACCTTTACTTTCTTAGACGAGGGAACACATTGCATCATTCAAAGGAAAAGACACTAAACTATCAGCTGTAATTTTTCATTTATACCTCTTGTTTCATTAATAGATCAATACTGTCTTTAAATAACATATATTTTGGGATCACTTTTTGTATTACATAAGTAAAATTCACTTGTTAAAAGCTGATGTGAGATGCTGACCTATTTTATTTTGGAAGCCACTTGAAACTTTCTTTGATGTTCTTACATTTGTTATAGATGTGTTAATTGTTTTAAAATTTTATCTAACCTCTATATAAGCTATCCTCGCCCATTTATTTTTCTACGCTCACAACATTCTAACTCTATTTATTGTCTTTTTTAGGCCGATGAATACTAAACGTAGACATTCTGGCATATAAGATGTAACTGCATGAATACGTGAATTATTGTGTTCATATTTAGCTAGATGGTTCGTCAAGGTCTAGAATTTGATTAGATGAATATTGTTAAAAATGATTTTGGTATATGTGGAAGGTCGTGCCTCTCAAAGATACTTCATCCGTCCCATTCTAAATTGCTTATTTACTTTTTGAGAGTCAAATTTTGTAAATTTTGACCATGAATATAAAATAATATATGAGAAATAAATATATCATGTGAGATATTGTTAGATTTGTCTTAACATTTATTTTCTAAATATCAATTTTTATGTGGTATTGTTATATGTAACTAAAGATATTTACAGTCAAATATACTCATTGAAAACCGTGAAAAAGTAAATAAGAAATTTAGAGTGGGACGAGAGAGTAGTATTTATAGGCCCAAATTACGGCTAACTACTAAATATTATCTAGTGGTAAGACGGGGTTGTTCACGAGAAAAAAAGAGTTTTTATCGAGTGTTGAATGTAATAAAAAAGCACACGAAGAAGTCACTCTACGTGTGTGGTAACAAAGTGGGGGGTTTTGAGTTTAGAAAAACACTATTACTACTTTGAGAAACTAGATTAACAAACTATTAAATCAAACGATGTAAATACAATTACAACTAGTACGAAAGATGTAACTAATATGATAGCGAATCTTGGGCACAATTGGTTTACATTTCTAGATATCCTTTGATCATTGACTAATAATTCTAATTTTATGCATTAACCACATATTGTGGAGAACTTGTCGACACCTTTCCAGTGAAGACATATCTCACCTCTTCTCGGTTATAGTTAGAGTGGGAGATCGGTGCCACACAATAACTCTTACCTTCGGGTCACTCTAGTCGATCAGCGTCATAGACTTTCCCGAGAATAGAAATAAACATGGAGACCCAACACAACTACCACAATGTCCCACAAGCGGGAAACATATAGATAGCACAAGTATATCTACTAATAACGACTACGAGGATCGACCTTAATGCTAGACGTTGTTAGGGAGCCACATCGATAATTAGGCAAACCCATTCAAATTCATCCAAAACCTGAGCAATTTCATCAATCAACAATCATAATTAGTTGTTACCCCTAATTACAACCTAACGTCAATAAAAAATAATCACATCGACAAAACGACAAATTCTTCCGTGTTTGACCAAAAACTTAGCAAACAATCAATTCACAATCTTCAACTAGTTGATCATCCTAGTCTAAATCATGCATTAATCACACAAGAAAGCACAAAATATATTTGATGGTCAAAGCACAAAATAGGATAAACCAAATCTCACAAATTCATAATTCAAATGCTTACCAATTGCTCCCAAGAGTATATTTAGCCTAAATTATGAAAACCCATAACATAATAGCAAAAATCAATGGTAAACATAGAGTGAAAGATGAAGAATAAAAACTCCCTAGGGTTTTGGAGAGAGTTTTCGAGTGTATGAATGAAGAGAGGGAGTTTTTGAGGATGAAAAATGAAGATAAGGTTGCCCAAATCCTTTCGCTGCGGGCTGCAAGACATCTCTGCGGCCCGCGGAGTAGAATTTGCCACCCTTCTTCTTTCTGTCACTACAAGTGAACCATTCAGCCATTTTTGGAGTTCTTTTAGTCGTTCATATAGTACTTGTAATGAAAAATCCAATGGTGCCACCCTCAGAGACTGGTTTTACTCGGATCATTCCCAGAACTTGGTTCAAACTTCTGAATCATAATTCATCCAATTATTTGTCTTCCTTCTTTGACCATTTTATCTTCTACCACGTTTTGACTTGTTACCTTTAATCTTATACCATTCTTGCGAATGACCTTCACTAAAATACTCTAAAGTGCTTACGAGAAATCTACAAATTAATCTCACAAAAAGGAATTTAGATGATCGTAAGGACCAAAAATCTATTAGACTCAAAAGAGGTTACAAAATGAAGGAGTTAGATACGAAGACTGAAAATGGTTATCTAAACCCCTTATGATGTAAACCTACCTAAATCCATCAATATTCCAACAAAAAGATAACAAAAGAGATGTTGAATGATTCGGAAAATACATGCATTTGACGCCCCATCACATATTCTAAATTGAATCCTTCCTGGCTGCTTCATTTCCCCACATTGATTTCTTGAGAACTACTGATTGGGTTGTTCCATTCCAGTTTGACGATTATTAAAAAAGGTCTTGAGCCCGAGGTCTATTGCCGCTGAATCTTTCTTGAGATTTTTTATTCACCACTTTCTTAAGCATTTTTGAGAAATTCTTAGTGATAAATGCAAGTTCTTCAATACCATCATCACTATCAACTTCATGAGCGATCCTCGATAATCAATCAAGACTCTTTCAAGCCTTGGTTGAGTCACATCTAATTCAACACACACTCTGCCAAGATAAGGGCGGGGTCGATTGAGGGTGCCTTTATCCACTTTGATTGGAGCGCCTACCAAGTTTCCCATATTAATCAGAGCATATTGATCAAAAAGTTGTTGAGACAGTCTGTAGAAAGCTACCCAAATAGGAAGTATGGGGAAATATGCATCTGGATTGAAATTATAAACTCATTTGGTGATTCTGAATGACTACGAGTCAAAGTTCCAAATATTGTGCATCCAGTATCTATAGTAATACTATGGCCGAGCTAAATGGATTAAAACTTGTTCCCAATCGAGCTGATGGATCTCAACCGATCCTTGAACCCAGTCGATCCTTTGACATTTCTCTTTCTCCCCTCTAATAACTTCCAGTCCTCTCACAATTTCCCTCATTCATCAACCACCGCACATCCTGCACCCCGCCGCCAATTCACGTTCTACACCTACTTCCATCACTGACCTGCTTCCACTCCACTCGTCACCACCACACTTCTTTTGCAGAAAGAAGTGCCTTCCTTTCAGTTAGATTTATGAGAAAAAGAAGATACAAGGTAGTGTTTGTGGTTGGTGGGTGATTTTTGCGGATTTGTATAAAGAGGAAAACATGTTTCAATATAATGTAGATTTGTATCATTTTTTAAAAATAATTTTTAGTTTGTAGAGTGACTAGAAAATGGCAGAAAAAAGTAAATTCTAATTTTATTTCATTGAATGATGCCAGAAACCCAGGGTTCCAACCGTTTTTTTAAATCCCTGACTTCAGTTCCGAATTGGGAACTGGATTCAGATCTCAATCAAAGGAAAATTTTCAACCTCACAATTAAAGGTAGAGTGAGAGAAGGTGCCTGAAAGTTGACTTCTGTGGTACATTAGAACTGACTTTAATGACCCATGTCTTCACTAGTGAATATAGAGGAGGTATTTCAACGCTAAACTACATAAATAGTTATTGATCATTCACTAAAAAAATCCACTAACTATACAACTTTAGTTATACATAAGAAAAATATAGTAAAATTAAATTCATTCTTAAGTGTAGTAAAATTTATTACACTTTTGATATCATTTAATACATGTTAACGTTTATAATATATAATACTTCGTTACAAGTGTAAACAAAATCTGCTACATCTCTTAATCATTTGCTACATCTTCTACATCCTTTGTAACATCTAGACATGTAATTACAATCTACTACCCTAAACATGTAATCTATTTTAGTGCAATATTTCACTCTGTCTTAATTATTTATATACATTTTACTACATGTTAACGTATATAATACTTCATTACAAGTGTAAATAAAATTTGCTACATCTCTTAATCATTCGCTACATCTTCTACATCCTTTGTAACATCTAGACATGTAATTACAATTTACTACCCTAAACATATAATCTCTTTTAGTGCGATATTTCAACCCATGGGTTGACCAGAACGAGACCACTGACACTGTCCTATAATGCTGGTAAATCCCTATCAAGAAATTGATCTAACATTCACAATTCTTGATAGGGGTGTGGTTTGAACCCTGGACCTCTCTAATATAGACAGTGTGGATTACCATTGAATCAAGGTCCAATTCACTTCTCTTCTCCCTTCTAATCATAAATTTTAATAACATACCCCCTCCGTCCCACGAAAAAATGCATGTTTTTCTTTTTTTCGTCCATCCCAATTACAAAAGGCATACTTTGAAAATTACCCAAAAGATCAAAGAACATGTAGTTAAATTCCAACAATCTTCTCTTTAACTTTAACAACTTTGAGATTGGACCTACCGATTTCCCAAAATATCCCTACTTTTTCACAATTATTCTTTTTCACATCAATTCTCATAAGACTTTGGCCAAAAAGTAAATCTGCCACTTTATCAAGGAGAAAAGAAACAGAGGGGTGTGGTGCCGTAAAGAAAACTCAACACCTGGACCTAACAATTGACTAAAGACTACTCTTTGCAAAATTCTCTCATAATGTGTATTATTTATTGTTATTACTATTTTACATCAATTGAATTCTACACTACTCCATTTCATTTTTAACATCACATTGCTCTAATTTTTCTCTCTCTTCATTTTTTTCTTATGGCTTGCAACTCCTTTGCGAGCTTAAAACGGTTTTTTTGACAGATGGGCAAGGTGGGTGAGTAGATACAGAAGTTGCCTTTGTGGATGTAGTAAAAGATCAGCATCTTGGAGGAGGGTGATGACGCCGACTTGTAGAGGCAAAGGTGGAGATCATGAACCGTGTAGAACACGAAGTCACTCTAGAGAATCGATCCACCGTCTTATGTTGAATGGGAATACATATCTGTAGTGCTCTCTCCTGATGCCATCTATGTCTTAATTTTGCACCTATTCGCAAGCAAAAACCGATGGTGAATTTCTCCTCCGTTGAATCAGCACAAAGAACCGCCTCTTTACCACCTCCTTTCCACACCTCAATCGCTAACTCCTTTACCTAAGTGATTTTATTATAATTTGGCTATTTGGTAAGATATTTTCCTTAATTATTATTTTCGAGTACTTAAACTTAGATTATACCTATTATTCATAACCATACATTCATTACCATAGCGTTAACTATAATATATTTATTTTAGATCTAGTTTTTACTTTGAACATTATGAAGAACTAATCTTCGTTTGTTCTAATATGGCGTAGAAGCCATCACTGATTTTGTTGTGAGATTCTAAACGCTTGATCTATTTCTTAATGGTTGTATTAAAATTCTAGTTCTTAATTTCATTAGATCTTTGATAAGTTATATTCCATATAGCATAGCTAGTAATTATTAGCATAACTTAGAGTGATGATTTTCTCACATTTGGTGTAATTTTGTAATCCCAAGTTTCTGTGAAGAAGTGAAGAAATTAATAGAATTACAAGAATTGTGAGTATATGAAGTGAAGGTGAATACTTGAAGACCTATTGTTGATCCCAAAGTGAAGAATGCAAATATAAAAGTAGAAGACCCGAGCAAAATGGAGAAGAGAAGACTCATCTGCAACAGGTCTGTGACCGCAGATGAAACTAAACCAACCTTGCCGGATTTTCCTGATCGGGACAGAGCAATATGCAGGTGCGGTCAGTGGTGGCGATGTGGTGGTGCACAATTTTCAAGAAGCTTAATTATCTTGGGCTATATTTTGGTATTTTTGGTTTGTGCATGAATTCGATTCTTGTTCAGATTATGTTTTATTATTGGTTTTATGTGAAAGTCATGTCTTGGTATGATTATTTTTCTTTTCTTATTCTTAGAAAAACTAGATTTATATAAGGATAATTGTTTTATTCCTTTTTTAGTTAGCTATCTACTAGTATAAATAACATAGGATTTCCATAGAATTAGGTATCAATTCATACATTATAATAGATTAGTTTTGCTTTCAAGAATACAATCTTTCATATTTTCTTTGGAGTTTAGCTATGTAAAATTAATTTTGTAGTTTTATATGAAGATTGAAGTCATCGCTGACCATATTTTGAGGTACAAAATTTACATGTTCAATTTATTCACACACACACTCACATGTTTTGACTATTTGGCACCAGGCAGCATTACGAATTGGGAAAGATAAAGCATGTCTTCCTCGAGAAGTACTGCCAAGTGCGGAAATGGAATAGTTTGAAGAAGAAAATAAGCAACATCAAGCAACAATCTAGAGAGAATACCTCTAAGTATCATGATCATTTTAAGAGGCTCTACTCCAGTTGCCTATATCATGCTACTCCATGCAGAATTTATTTCTTTACTTCCATGGCGGTTTACTCAATAATCAATGTCGTATTGTGAATGCTGCATACCAAGGTAATATTTTGAGCAA
>JAULKM010158521.1:0-16618 GCA_032355605.1 Rubia tinctorum
ATCTATATCTATCTATGCTTGTATCCACTCCTAATTGTATGAACCCTTAGGAAAATCCCTCTTCTTTGTGGACGACCACGACTAGCCAACTATCTACTTAGTTGTATTTAGTAAGAATATTGGGCTTAAAAATAGTATCTTTGAGAGGTACGACGACAACCTCCCAACAGTATTGAGTGACCAAGAGGGTAAGTTGATTGAAGGGCTTAGGAAGTTTAAGGGAGTTATAGGTTGAACCTTAGGCGACATCAAACACATAATTCTCCCAACTTGTATGCACTGTATACTATTAGAGGAGGGTTCAAAGCCCGTATGACAACTTCAAAGGCGGTAAAACCCGCCAATAATGGTCCTTAAACTGCTTTAGGTCGGGGTGATATACCCTATCTCTGATAGTACTTGGGTGAGTCCTACCCAAGTGGTGCAAAACAATAGCGGTGTGATAGTGGTAGATAATAAGGACAAATATTTGGTACCCACCCATATTTAAAACGAGTGGTGAGTGTGCATTGATTATCGCCACCTAAACGCAGTAACTCGCAAGGACCATTTCCCCCTACCCTTCATTGACCAGATGCTGGAGAGATTAGCCAGTCATGTTTATTATTGCTTCCTCGATGGCTATTTGGGATATTTCCAAATAGCCATCAATCATGAGGACCAAGAAAAAACTACCTTCATATGCCCTTTTGACACTTTTGCCTATAGGCGCATATCTTTTGGTCTTTGCAATGACACGGGTACGTTCCAGAGATGTATGGTTTGAATATTCTCAGAATTCATTGAGCATTTCATTGAAGTTTTCATGGATGATTTCGCCATCCATGGAGACTTTTTCGATACTTGCATACATCATCTAGCACTCATGCTAGAGAGGTGCATTGCCATAAACCTCGTATTGAATTCCGAGAAATGCCACTTTGTGGTGGAGAAGGGCATTTTTCTAGGTCATGTAGTGTCGGCCCAAGGTTTAGAAGTGGATAAGGCTAAAATGGACACAATCAAATACCTATCCTACCCCACAATTTTTAGGGATATTAGACCATTCTTAGGGCACACCGGGTTCTACCGACTTTTCATTAAGAATTTATCTAAGACTCCTCTCCTTTGTGCAATTTTTTTGGAAAGGGATGTTGAATTCATGAGGGTAAGAAAGCCTTTGACACCTAGAAAGAGATGCTTGTGACTGTTCCTATCATCCAACCGCCAAATTGGTCAATCCCCTTTGAAATAATGTGCGATCGAGTGACTATGCAAGTGACTATGTTATAGGGACAATATTAGGACAAAGGGTAGGGAAGGTGTCACACGTCTTATACTATGCATCAGTGGAGAAAGACTTATTGACCGTAGTATTTACCCTTGAGAAATTCAGCTCTATTTTCTAGGTTTTAAGGTCATAATGTACATTGATCACGTGACACTTTTCCACTTGATGACAAAAAAAGAAGCAAAACCTATAATTATTAGGGGGATACTTCTTTAAAGTGAATTTGACCGTGAAGTGAGAGATAAAAAAGGTAGTGAAAATGTGGTGGCCGACCATCTAAGTAGATTAACACCCTCTGAAAGCCTATATCCCACCAAGGAGAAGCATAAGTTGGAACCTACCTGGGAAGAATTTCCCCACGAACAATTGTTTGTGGTGGCAACTAGCCAACCTTGGCATGCCAATATTGTGAACTATCTAGCCACATAAGAATTTCTTCCTTTTTATGATCGTGTATGGAAGGATAGGTTAGAAAATGGGGCAAAAGAGTATTTTCGGGATGATCCTTACTTGTCAAAGCATTGCACCGGTCAAGAGATTAAGAGGTGTATTCCCCAAGATAAAGTAGAGCCCATCCTTAAACTTTGTTATTCCTCTGATAATGGTGGACATTTCGGGTATAAGAGAACTGTTAAGAAAGTAGCTAAATGTGGGATTTTTTGGCCCACCATGTGGAAACATACCAAGATTTTATCCTATCATATGATTAGTGCCGAAAGGTGGGTAACCACCAAAAGAAATAGGGCACACGATTCAGAAGTTTAAAACAGAGCACCAGCCGGCGGCTTGCGGCGGCCGACACGGCCCATGTTAGCATAAGGCTACTCGGTCTGTGACAGGGCAACCGACCCATGTCAGCACGTGGTTAACCTAATGGCAAGCCCCATGCCAGGTTGTGCATCCCGTGCCGTTTGCGGTTGCTAGGGTTTTTAGCCTATTTTGGGCTTTTTTCAAAGGCCAATTACCTACGACATAATATATCACCTATGTCTAATATGGTTTAAATTTAGGCTCATTTCATACTCTTAAGAGTAAGGTAGAGGGAGAAAGGAGCTCTTCCTTCTCTCTTAAATCTTTTCTCTTCTTCTCTTTGTTTTTCTTTTGCCCAAAGGTAATGAATCCAATGAAATATTTGGGTTCAATGCTTAGGGAGTAGTTAATTAACTTGGGGTTTGTGTTTGTATTCATGATTTGGTGTTTGTTTTGTGAGATTCCTTAGATCTACCAATTTTTATATGTTTTTTATTATTATATCCGCTTGTTCTTCATGTTCTTATTAATTGTATAATTGTCACACTAAGGTTGGTACAGACAATAGTCTACTTTCATGTTGGTGCACTTATTGATATCCCCCAGGGAAGGAAACCTAGATGTGATTGGGGTAATGATAGTCCGGGACCGTATGTGTGTGTGCATGTGGGTTGCTGAGTCAATGTTACGATCAATCGTACACTAGTCTTAGTCAGAAAATTGGCCCGAAGGGTTACTGATAGATATAGAGTTAGTAGAAAGCTGGGGTTAGAAACCCTAGAGCCATCGATAAGGTGTTTCACCCCCTTTGCCTTTATAGGTCTGGGGAGAAGCATTCGTGGTGCAGTGCCTGAGACGTAATTGTACGGGGAAGATTCAGATCTGTACACAAGGGAGGGCTATTTTTGCAACCCCCTAATTACGGAGGTGGTGTCGGTGGAAGATTACATGTACACCCTACGTGACAGGTATGGGGAAGTGTTGACCATCAACCACACCACGTGTCATAGACACTATAATAGGCTTATACATCTTGTATTTGATTAAATCGAGGATCTAAATGCAACACCAATCATGTTACGTAAATACTCCCCAAGTGTTAGTTTATATAGTTTCTACACTTAACCCGATCAACCTGTCCTTCGTGGCTAATATTTGATGACACGCCATTCACAATATAAATACTACTTTTGGCCTTGCCCAGTTTCCAGAGATTAGCATCCTCAATTGCACTTCCTCTTGTTCTCCCCTCATTTGTCTGTATATAGCTTTCACACGGAATGCCTTCCTTCCACTTTGTTCCTTCCATTCATCGAGGTCCATTGCCTTCAGTATGCTTCTTGAAAGATTCTTCAGTATCCAGGAGCAATCAGTTGAAATACTCATTTTAACACTTCACCATTCTTGATGTAATAAGCATGTACCCATTTAATCCACATTTTATTTGCCTTTTCTCATATATTCCATAATATTTTCATCATATTAGCTTCATTCCACTCTATTAAGGATATCAAATCTAGCCTTACAGCCTTCCTTTCTGAGCATATTTCCACAGGTGTTTTTCTGGTGATAGTATCTCCTTCATTCTATAGATAGGACTAGAATAGTGCTTCTATGGGCTTCGGTATAGCTTTTTGCAATGGAAAACACTACATCCAACAATTAGAAACTGAAACCAGTACACTTATGATCGCATTATCCCTGGATAATTGAGCAGCCTTGCACTCCAATGCCTTAGCCTTTCTGTCAGTTTTTCAATCAATGGTTGGCACATACGTAGGGTTAACCTTTTACTTGCCAATGGTACTCCCGGATATCTAAAAGGTAGTGCTCCTTCTACAAAACCAGACAGCCTTTTGATTTCTTGTTTCTGCTCCTCTTCCACTACACCAAAGTATATTTTGCATTTTTCCTTATTCACTTTTAGACTAGTATAGTATGAAAATATAATGTATGTAGCCATAAATGCATTGGATGATCCTATTTCCCCTCTTGAAACCAATAACACATCATTTGAAAAACTTAAATTATGAGCTTCAGTTTGTCACACCTGGCATGATATTTGAAGTCAGCATATTCTCATATATTTCATGACAAAAAAAGGGAGATTGGATCCCCTTGTCTCAATCCTCTTATTTTTGTCCCTGGCTTTGTTGGGCTGCCATTAATTATGTGTTTATAAGATACAGTAGTATCACAAATCATAATCCATTCTATGAATATACTTGGCATTCCTATATCCTTCAAAATGTATTCTAGAGTAGTACATTCCACCGTGTCATAGGCCTTTTAAATGTCCATTTGCAGTTATTCCTTGGGCCACCACCCTTCCCTATATACCCTTTTATCAGTTCATATGCCATTAGAATGTGATGATGAATTATTCTCCTAGGAATAAAGGATGCTTGATAGTATTTGATATGCACTTAAAAGCATGCATTAACTAATGCATTCATCACATTTGTTATTATTTTTGGGTTGGTTGATTGCTAGTTTTAGTTAGTTATACATTACAAAGGGTTTGGATGACCGTTGTTGGTTTTCTTATCTAAATACCTAGTTTTGTAGACTTAATCGGATCTAATAGACACTATGTACTCACGAGTGCCTAGATATTCTTTTGTGAGCTTATTGGTAGGTTGCTCGTGAGCACTTCGGCGTAGTTTGTAGAAGGCCCTCCGCAAGGGTGGTAGTAGGTTGTAAAAGACCATTCACAAGGATGGTTTAGAGGCATCCCATTTCAATCATCTATTATTGTTTCTTATAAGGAACCAACCAGTGCATTTGAAGGCATTCAATTCTAGTCATCTGATGGATTTTCTTATGAGGGTTCAACTAGTGTATTTGTAGGTATTCTATTTCATTCACCTAATATTGTTTCTTTTGATGGACCAACTAGTGTATTTGAAGGTACGTGATGGCTTTTCAAATATGGGATCAACTAGTGCATTTGTCGGCATCTCATTTCAATCATCTGGTATCGCTTCTAATGAGGGATCCTCCAGTTCATTTGCAAGAATGCCATTTCAGTCTCCCGAAATGTTTCTTTTGAGGTATTAACTAGTGTATTTTAAGTCATCCCATTTGAGTCACCTTATATGGTTTCTTATGAGGAACCAACTAGTGCATTTGAAGGCATCCAATTTCAGTCATGTGATGGCGTTTCTTATGAGGGTTCAACTAGTGTATTTTTGGGTATTCCATTTAAGTCACCCAATATTGTTTTGTATGAAAGACCAACTAGTGCATTTGAAGGTATCTAATGGATTTTGTTATGAGGGATCAACTAGTGCATTTACCGGCATCTCATTTCAATCACCTTATATTGCTTCTAATGAGGGATACACATGTGCATTTACATGCATGCCATTTTAGTCGTCCGAAATGTTTGTTTCCAAGGATTAACTATTGTGTTTGAAGGCATCCCATTTCTGTTACCTAATATGGTTTCTTATGAGGAACCAAACAGTGCATTTGAAGCTATCTAATTTCACTCATCTGATGGCATTTCTTATGAGGGATCAACTAGTTTATTTGAAGGTATTCCATTTCCGTCACCCAATATTTTTTCTTATAAGGGACCAACGAATAGATTTGACAACATCTGATGGCTTTTCATATAAGGGATCAACTAGTGCATTTGTCGGCATCTCATTTCAATCACCTGATCTCGCTTCTAGTGAGGGATCTACGAGTGCATTTGCTGGCATGCCATTTCAGAGTCCCGAAATGTTTCTTATGTGGGAATAAGTAGTCTATTAGGAGGTATCCCATTTTAGTCACCTAATATGGTTTCTTATGAGGAACCAACTAGCGCATTTGAAATAGTCCAATTTAAGTCATCTGATGGCATTTCTTATTAGGGATCAACTAGTGTATTATTAGGTATTCCATTTCAGTCACCCAATATTGTTTCTTATGAGGGACCAACCAGTGCATTTGAATGCATCTGATGGCCTTTCATATAAGGACAAAAACTAGTGAATTTGCCAGCATCTAATTTCAATCACCTTATATCGCTTCTAATGAGGATACACCACTACATTTATAGGCATGCCATTTTAGTCACCTGAAATGTTTCTTTTGAGGGATTAAATAATGTATTTGTAGATATCCCATTTATGACACCTAATATGGTTTCTTATGAGGAACCAACCAATTCATTTGAAGGCATCCAATTTAAGTCATTCGATGGAGTTTCTTATGAAGGATCAACTAGTGTATTTGAAGGTATTCCATTTTAGTCACCTAATATTGTTTCTAATGAGGGACCAACTAGTGCATTTGAAGGTATCTGATGGCTTTTCATATAAGGGATCAATTAGTGCATTAGGAATCCACACGTGCATTTGCATGCTGCCATTTCAGTTACCCTAAATGTTTCTTTTGTGGGATTAACTACTGTATTTTAGAGGCATCCCATTTCAGACACCTAACATGGTTTCTTATGAGGAGCCAACAAGTGAATTTGAATGCATTCAAGTTTAGTTATCTGATGGCATTTCTTATGAGGGTTCAACTAGTGTATTCGTAGGAATTCCATTTCAGTCACCCAATATTGTTTCTTATAAATAACCAACCAATGCATTTGAAGGAATATAATGGCTTTTCATTTAAGGGATCAACTAGTGCTTTGCCGACATCTAATTTCAATTACCTAATATCGCTTCTAATGAAGGATATACCAATGCATTTACAGGCATGACATTTCAGTCGCCCCAAATGTTTCTTTTGAGGGATTAACTATGGTTTCTTATGAGAAACCAACCAGTGCATTTGAAGGCATTCAATTCCAATCATCTGATGGCTTTTCTTATGTGGGGTTTAACTAGTGTATTTGTAGGCATCTATTTCATTCACCTAATATTTTTTCTTTTGATGGACCAACTAGTGTATTTGAAGGTACGTGACGACTTTACAAATATGGGATCAACTAGTGCATTTGTCGGCATCTCATTTCAATCCTCTGATATCGCTTCTAATGAGGGATCCACCAGTTCATTTGCAAGCATACCATTTCAGTCTCCCAAAATGTTTCTTTTGAGGTATTAACTAGTGTATTTTAAGTCATCCCATTTGAGTCACCTTATATGGTTTCTTATGAGGAACCAACTCGTGTATTTGAAGCCATCCAATTTCAGTCATGCGATGACGTTTCTTATGAGGGTTCAACTAGTGTATTTTTAGGTATTCCATTTCAGTCACCCATTATTGTTTCGTATGAAAGACCAACCAGTGTATTTGAAGGTATCTGATGGATTTTGTTATAAGGGATCAACTAGTGCATTTGTCGGTGTCTCATTTCAATCACCTTTATTGCTTCTAATGAGGGATACACATGTGCATTTACAGGCATGCCATTTCAGTCGTCCAAAATGTTTGTTTCCAAGGATAACCTATTGTGTTTGGAGGCATCCCATTTCAGTTACCTAATATGTTTTCTTATGTGGAACCAACCATTGCATTTGAAGCCATCCAATTTCACTCATCTGATGGCGTTTCTTATGAGGGATCAACTAGTGTATTTGAAGGTATTCCATTTCCGTCACCTAATATTGTTTCTTATGAGGGACCAACCAATGAATTTGACGACATCTAATGGCTTTTCATATTAGGGATCAACTAGTGCATTTATCGGCATCTCATTTCAATCACCTGATATTGCTTCTTTTGAGGGATCCATCAGTGTATTTGCTGGCATGCCATTTCAGTCACCCGAAATGTTTCTTATGTGTGAATAAGTAGTCTATTTGGAGGTATCCCATTTTAGTCACCTAATATGGTTTCTTATGAGGAACCAACTAGCGCATATGAAGTAATCCAATTTCAGTCATCTGATGGCATTTGTTATGAGGGATCAACTAGTGTATTATTAGGTATTCCATTTCAGTCACCCAATATTGTTTTTATGAGGGACCAACCAGTGCATTTGAATGCATTTGATGGCCTTTCATATAAGGGCAAAAACTAGTGAATTTGCTAGCATCTCATTTCAATCACCTTATTTTGCTCCTAGTGATGATACACCACTGCAATACAGGCATGACATTTTAGCCACCCTAAATGTTTCTTTTGAGGTATTAAATAGTGTATTTGGAGACATCCCATTTAAGTCACCTAATATGGTTTCTTATGAGGAACCAACTAGTGCATTTGAAGGTATCCAATATCAGTCATCTATTGGCGTTTCTTATGAGGGATCAACTAGTGTACTTGTGGGTATTCCATTTCATTTACTCAATATTGTTTCTTATTAGAGGCCAACCAGTACATTAGAAGGCATCTGATGGCTTTTCATATTAGGATAAACTAGTGTATTTCCCGACATCTCATTTCAATCACTTGACATCTATTCTAATGAGGGATACACCAAGGCATTTACAGGTATGCCATTTCAGTCTCCTGATATGTTTCTTTTGATGGATTAACTAGTGTATTTGGGGGCATTCCATTTCAATCACCTAAAATGGTTTCTTATGGGGAACCAACCAGTGCATAGTCATCTGAAGGCATTTCTTATGAGGGATCAATTAGTGTATTTCTAGGTATTCCATTTCATACACCTAATATTTTTTCTTACGAGGACCAACCAGTGCATTTGAAGACATCTGATGGATTTTCATATAAAGGATCAACTAGTAGATTTGCCAGCATCTCATTTCATTCATCTATTATCGCTTCTAATGAGGGATCCACCAGTTCATTTACAGGAAAGCCATTTCAGTCGCTCAAAATTTTTATTTTGAGGGAATAACTAGTTTATTTGGAGGCATCTCATTCCAGTCACCCAAAATGGTTTCTTATGAAGAACCAACTAGTGCATTTGAAGGCATCCAATTTCAATCTTCTGATAGCGTTTCTTATGATGGTTCAACTAGTGTAATTGTAGGTATTCCATTTCAGTCACCTAATATTTTTTCTTATGAAGGACCAACCAATGCATTTGAGGGCATCTGATGGCCTTTCATATAAGGGCAAAAACTAGTGCAATTGTCGGCATCTCATTTCACTCACCTTATATCGCCCCAGATGATGGATACACTAGTGCATTTAGAGGTATGCCATTTTAATCACCCGAAATATCTCTTTTGAGAGATTAAATAGTGTATTTGGAGACGTTCCATTTAGGTCACCTAATATGGTTTCTTATGATAGAACCAACCAGTGCATTTGAAGGCATCCAATATCAGTCATCAAATGGCATTTCTTATAAGGGTTCAACTAGTGTATTTGTAGGTATCACATATCATTCACCTAGTATTGTTTCTTTTGAGGGACAACCCAGTGTATTAGAATGTATTCCATTTCATTCACCTAATATTGTTTCTTATGATGGACTAACCACTACATTTGAAGGCATCTGATGGCTTTTCATATAAGGGATCAGCTAGTGCATTTCCCGGCATCTCATTTCAATCACTTGACATCTCTTCTAATGAGGGATACACCGGTGCATTTACAGGCATGCCATTTCAGTCTCCTGATATGTTTCTTTTGAGGGATTAACTAGTGTATTTGCAGGCATCCCATTTCCGTCACCCAATATGGTTTCTTATGGGGAACCAACCAGTGCATTTGAAGGAATCAAATTTCAGTCATTTCATGGCGTTTCTTATGAGGGATGAATTAATGTATTTGTAGTAATTCCATTTCAGTCACCTAATATGGTTTCTTATGGGGAACCAACCAATGCATTTGAAGGAATCAAATTTCAGTCATTTCATGGCATTTCTTATGAGGGATCAATTAGTGTATTTGTAGTTATTCCATTTCAGTCACCCAATATTGTTTCTTATAAGGACCAACCTTTGCATTTGAAGTTATCTGATGGCTTTTCATATTAGGGATGAACTAGTAGATTTGCCGGCATCTCATGTCATTCACCTGCTATCGCTTCTAATGAGGGATTCACCAGTGCATTTACAGGTAACCCATTTCAATCTCCCAAATTGTTTCTTTTGAGGGAATAACTAGTTTTTGGAGGCATCCCATTTCAGTCACCCAAAATGGTTTCTTATGACGAACTAACTAGTGCATTTGAAGGCATCCAATTTCAGTCATCTGATGACATTTCTTATGATGGTTCAACTTGTGTATTTTTAGGTATTCCATTACAGTCACCCAGTATTGTTTCTTATGAGAGACCAACCAGTGCATTGGAGTGCATCCGATGGCCTTTCATATAAGGCCGAAAACTAGTGCATTTGCCGCCATCTCATTTTAATCACCTTGTATTGCTTCTAATGAGGTATACACCAGTGCATTTATAAGCATGCCATTTTAGTCACTCAAAATATTTCATTTGATGGATTAAATAATTTATTTGGAGACATCCCATTTCATTTACCAAATATGGTTTCTTATTAGGAACCAACCAGTGAATTTGAAGGCATCCAATTTCAGTCATTGGTGGTATTTTTTATGAGGGATCAACTAGTGTAGTTGTAGGTATTCCATTTGAGTCGCATAATATTTTTATAATGAGGGACCAACCAATGCATTTCAAGGCATCTGATGGCTTTTCATATAAGGGATCAATTAGTGAATTTTTTAGCATCTCATGTAAATCACCCGATATCGCTTCTAAGGAGGGATCTACCAGTTCATTTGCACGCATGCCATTTTAGTTGCCCATAATATTTCTTTTGAGGGATTAACTAGTGCATTTTTAGGCATTCCATTTCAGTCACCTAACATGGTTTCCTATGAGAAACCAACTAGTGAATTTGAACGCATTCAATTTCAGTCATCTGATGGAATTTCTTATGAGAGTTCAACTAGTGTATTCATAGGTATTCCATTTTAGTTACCCAATATTGTTTTTTATGAAGAACGACCCAATACATTTGAGGCCTTTAATGGCTCTTCATATAAGGAATCAACTAGTGCATTTTCCGACATCTCACTTCAATCACATAATATCGCTTCTAATTAGGGATACACCAGTGCATTTAAAGGCATGCCATTTTAGTAGCCTGGATAATTTGTTTTAAGGGATTAACTAGTGTATATGGAGGAATTCCATTTCAGTCGCCCAATATGGTTTCTTATGAGGAACTAACCAGTGTATTTTAAGGCATCCAATTTCAGTCATCTGATGGCGTTTTTAATGAGAGATCAATTAGCGGATTTGTAGGTATTCCATTTCAGTCACCCAATATTTTTTTCTTATTAGGGACCAATCAGTGCATTTGAAGGCATCTGATGGCTTTTCATATACGGGATCAACTAGTAGATTTACCGGCATCTCATTTCATTCACTTGATATCGCTTCTAATGAGGGATCCACTAGTGCATTTACAGGAATGCCGTTTCAGTCGCCCGAAATGTTTCTTTTGATGGAATAAGTAGTGTATTTAGAGGCATCCCATTTCACTCACCTAATATGGTTTGTTATGAGGAACCAACCAATGCATTTGAAGGCATCCAATATCAATCATCTAATGGAATTTCTTTTAAGGGTTCAACTAATGTATTTGTAGGTATTACATTTCATTCACCTAGTATTATTTCCTTTGAGGGACAAACCAGTGTATTTGTACTTATTCCATTTCATTCACCCAATATTGTTTCTTATTAGGGGCCAACCACTAAATTTGAAGGCATCTGATGGCATTTTATGTAAGGGATCAGCTAGTGCATTTCCCGACATCTCATTTCAATCACTTGACATCTCTTCTAATGAGGGATACACCAGTGCATTTAAAGGCATGCCATTTCAGTCTCCCAATATGTTTCTTTTGAGGGATTAAGTAGTGTATTTGGAGGCATCCCATTTAAGTCACCGAATATGGTTTCTTATGGGGAACCAACCAGTGCATTTGAAGGAATCAAATTTCAGTCATCTCATGGCGTTTCTTATGATGGATCAATTAGTGTATTTGTAGTTATTCCATTTCAGTCAGCCAATATTGTTTCTTATGAGGACTGACTAGTGCATTTGAAGTCATCTGATGGATTTTCATATTTGGGATCAACTAGTTGATTTGCCGGCATCTCATGTCATTCACCAGCTATCGCTTCTAATGAGGGATTCACAAGTGCATTTACAGGTAAGCCATTTAAATCTCCCGAAATGTTTCTTTTGAGGGAATAACTAGTTTTTAGAGGCATCCCATTTCAGTCACCCAAAATGGCTTCTTATGAGGAACTAACTAGTGCATTTGAAGGCATCCAATTTAGGTCATCTGATGGCGCTTCTTATGAAGGTTCAACTTGTGTATTTGTAGGTATTCCGTTTCAGTCACCCAATGTTGTTTTTTATGAGGGACCAACTAGTGCATTGGAGGGCATCTGATGGCCTTTCATATAAGGGTAAAAACTAATGCATTTTCCGCCATCTCATTTTAATCACCTTGTATTGCTTCTAATGAGGGATACACCAGTGCATTTACAAGTATGCCATTGTAGTTACCCAAAATGTTTCTTTTGTGGGATTAAATAGTGTATTTGTAGATATCCCATTTTATTCACCAAATATGATTTCTTATAAGGAACCAACCGGTGCATTTGAAAGCATCCAGTTTCAGCCATCTGTGGCATTTCTTATGAGGGATCAACTAGTGTAGTTGTAGGTATTCTATTTGAGTCGCCTAATATTGTTTCTAATGAGGGACTAACCAATGCATTTCAAGGCATCCGATGGCTTTTCATATGAGGGATAAATTAGTGCATTTTTTAGCATCTCATGTAAATAACCTGATATCGCTACTAATGAGGGACCCACTAGTGCATTTTCACGCATGCCATTTCAATCGCCCGAAATGTTTATAATGAGGGTTCAACTAGTGTATTTATAGGTATTTCATTTCAGTCACCCAATATTGTTTCTTATGAAGAACCAACCAGTACATTTGAATGCATCTAATGGCTCTTCATATAAGGAATCGACTAGTGCATTTTCTGGCATCTCATTTCAATACCTAATCTTTTTTCTAATTTGTGATACACCACCGCATTTAAAGGCATGCCATTTCAGTATCCAGGAACATTTTTTGAGGGATTAACTAGTGTATTTGGAGGCATCCAATTTCAATCCCCCAATATGGTTTCTTATAAGCAACCAACCATTGTATTTGAAGGCATCCAATTTCAGTCATCTGATGGCGTTGTTAATGAGAGATCAATTAGTGTATTTGTAGGTATTCCATTTCAGTCACCTAATATTTTTTCTTATGAGGGACCAACCTGTGCATTTGAAGGCATCTGATGGATTTTCATATGCATGACCAACTAGTAGATTTGTTGGCATCTCATTTCATTCACCTGATATCGCTTCTAATGAGGGATCCACTAGTGCATTTATAGGAAAGCCATTTCAGTCGCCTGGAAATTTTCTTTTGAGGGAATAACTAGTGTATTTGGAGGCATCCCATTTCAGTCACCAAATATGGTTTGTTATGAGAAACCAACCAGTGCATTTGAAGGCATCCAATATCAGTCATCTAATGTCATTTCTTTTAATGGTTCAACTAGTGTATTTCTAGGTATTACATTTCATTCACTTAGTATTATTTATTTTGAGGGACACACTAGTGTATTTGTATGTATTCCATTTCATTCACCCAATATTGTGTCTTATTAGGGGCAACCACTACATTTGAAGGCATCTGATGGCTTTTCATATAAGGGATTAGCTAGTGTATTTCCCGACATCTCATTTAAATAACTTGACATCTCTTCAAATGAGGGATACACCAGTGCATTTACAGGCATGCCATTTTAGTATCCCGATATGTTTCTTTTGAGGGATTAAGTAGTGTATTTGGAGGCATCTCATTTCAGTCACACAATATGGTTTCTTATGGGGAACCAACCCGTGCATTTGAAGGACTCAAATTTCATTCATCTCATGGAATTTTTTATGAGGGATCAATTTGTGTATTTGTAGGTATTCCATTTTAGTCACCTATTATTGTTTCTTATGAGGACCAACCAGTGCATTTGAAGTCATCTGATGGCTTTTCATATTAGGGATCAACTAGATGATTTGCCGGCATCTCATGTCATTCACCAGCTATCGCTTCTAATGAAGGATTCACCAGTGCATTTACATGCAAGCCATTTCAATCCCCCAAAATGTTTTTAGTTTGAGGGAATAACTAATGTTTGGAGGCATCTCATTTCAGTCACCCAAAATGGCTTCTTATGAGGAACTAACTAGTGCATTTGAAGGCATCTAATTTAAGTCATCCGATGGCATTTCTTATGATGGTTCAAATTGTGTATTTGTAGGTATTCCGTTTCAGTCACCCAGTATTATTTCTTATGAAGGACCAACCGGTGCATTGGAGGGCATCTGATGGCCTTTCATATAAGGGCAAAAACTAGTGCATTTGCCGCCATCTCATTTTAATCACATTGTATTGCTTCTAATTAGGGATACACAAGTGCATTTACAGGCATGCCATTTTAGTCACCTGAAATGTTTCTTTTAAGGGATTAAATAGTGTATTTAGAGACATCCCATTTCATTTACCAAATATGGGGTCTTATAAGGAACCGACCAGTGCATTTGAACGCATCCAATTTCAATCATCTGTGGCATTTCTTATGAGGGATCAACTAGTGTAGTTGTAGGTATTCCATTTGAGTTTCCTAATATTGTTTCTAATGAGGGACCAACCAATCCATTTCAAGGAATCTGATGGCTTTTCATATAAGGGATCAATTAGTGCATTTTTTAGCATCTCATGTAAATCACCTGATATCACTTCTAATGAGGGATCCACTAGTGCATTTGCACACATGCCATTTCAGTCGCCCGAAATGTTTCTTTTGAGGGATTAACTAGTGCATTTTTAGGCATTACATTTCGGTCACCTAACATGGTTTCTTATGAGAAACCAACTAGTGAATTCGAATGCATCTAATTTCAGTCATCTGATGGAGTTTCTTATGAGGGTTCAACTAGTGTATTCATAGGTATTCCATTTTAGTCACCCAATATTGTTTCTTATGAAGAACCAACCAGTACATTTTAAGGCATCTAATGGCTCTTCATATAAGGAATCAACTAATGCATTTTCTGGCATTTCATTTCAATCACCTAATAACGCTTCTAATTAGGGATACACCAGTGCATTTTAAGGCATGCCATTTCAGTAGCCCAAAACATTTGTTATTAGAGACCAACCAGTTCATTTGAAGGCATCTGATGGCTTTCATATAAGGGCAAAAACTAGTGCATTTACCGGCATCTCATTTCAATCACCTTATATCGTTCCTAATGAGGGATACACAAGTGTATTTACAGGAATGCCATTTTAATCACCCAAAATGTTTCTTTTGATGGATTAAATAGTGTATTTGGAGACATCCCATTTCAGTCACCAAATATGGTTTCTTATGAGGAACCAACTAGTGCATTTGAACGTATCCAATTTCAGTCATCTATTAGCATTTCTTATGAGGGATCAATTTGTGTATTTATGGGTATTTCATTTCATTTTCCAAGTATTGTTTCTTATTAAAGGCTAACCAGTACATTTGAAGGCATATGATAGATTGTAATATAAGGGATCAACCAGTGCATTTCCCGGTATCTCATTTAAATCACTTGATATCTCTTCTAATTAGGAATACACCAGTGAATTTTCAGGCATGCCTTTTCAGTCTCATAATATGTTTCTTTTCAGGGATTAACTAGTGTATTTGGAGGCATTCCATTTCAGTTGCCTAACATGGTTTCTCATGGGGAACCAACCAGTGCATTTGAAGGAATCAAATTTTAGTCATCTGATGGCATTTCTTATGAGGGATCAATTGGTGTGTTTGCTGGTATTCCATTTCAGTACGCTAAAATTGTTTCTTATGAGGACCAGTCAGTGCATCTGAAGGTATCTGATGGCTTTTCATATAAGGATCAACTAGTAGATTTGCCGGTATATCATTTCATTCACCTGAAATCGCTTCTAATGAGGGATCCACCAGTACATTGATAGTAAAGCCATTTCAGCCGCCCGAAATGTTTCTTTTGCGGGAATAACTAGTGTGTTTGGAGGCATCCCATTTTAGTCACCTTAGATGGTTTTTTATGAGGAACCAACTTATGCATTTTAAGGCATCCAATTTCAGTCATCTAATGACATTTCTTATGATGGTTTAACTACAATATTGATAGGTATTCCATTTTGTCACCCAATATGGTTTTATATGAAGGACCAACCAGTGCATTTGAGAGCATCTGATGGTATTTCATATAAGGGCAAAAACTAGTGCATTTACTGGCATATAATTTCAATCACCTAATATTGCTTCTAATGAGGGATACACCAGTGCATTTATGGGAGGTCATCGCCGTACCTCTCAAAAATACATTTATATGCCCAATATGCTTACTAAATACTACTAAGTAGATAGTTTAGCAAGTCGGGGTCATCCACAGAGAAGAGGGATATTTCCAAGCATCTAAGCATGTAATGGCGAATATAAGCCTAGATATATATATATATACACATAGATATAAAAGCAAGTGAAAAGAGGGGTTGTGGTTGGTTTGGGTTCCTAAGTTATGAAAGTAAAAAAAACAAAACTAGCAAAGTCAAGTAACTATGCTAATCATGCAACAACCTAAGAAAAAGAGTAAAAACTACAAAG
>JAULKM010158532.1:0-16618 GCA_032355605.1 Rubia tinctorum
AACTACTTACAAATAGCATTTCGATTCCTAGTACTACTCATTCAGGTCTTTGTAACCTCAAACTATGTATTGACACTTTTTTATTATAGGATTTAGGGTGCCCATTAATCCCGTCATCTCCCTCGAGAGTGAATTTAATTTTTTTTAAAGTAAAGTGACCTTCAATCTACTACCAACGTATCAATTTCCCTTCTATCTACTGTCATTCTTGTGAATAGCTTTCTTGAAATAAGCTCACAAAACAAGTATAATTTGACCGACTCATAGAAGTAAACACGTTAGACTATAATTGAGAGCAAAATTG
Organism: Rubia tinctorum; assembly: GCA_032355605.1. Classification (NCBI taxonomy): domain Eukaryota; kingdom Viridiplantae; phylum Streptophyta; class Magnoliopsida; order Gentianales; family Rubiaceae; genus Rubia; species Rubia tinctorum. The sequence goes on from JAULKM010158532.1 coordinate 305, forward strand.
GAAAGTTGTGGAAAATAAAAACACCTAGGGGCTTCTCAACCCATATCAAGTAAAACACCTACAATCCAAGTTACCGCCAACAAAATAATGTAAAAAGAAGGGGTTAATTGTGCTAAGAAAACATCAAAATCATATCTCATCACTTTTTGTGTGAATCCATCATCAGATTTCTTTATTTTTGAAGCCCCGTGTGGTTTTCCTGCTTAAGTCCAAAAGAAGGAATTTACTGTAGTTTAAAAGGTCGTGGGTGATTTTTTCTTAAGTCACGAGGTGATATTTGCCCTTGTTTGCAATGCCGCAAGGGGTTTTCCTGCTTAAGTCGCGAAGTCGGGATTTATCCTTACTTCGAAGTCGTGGTTGATTTTCCAGGTTAATTTGCAAGGTGGGAGTTTACCCTTATTTGCTAATCTTCATGTGGTTTTCCTGCTTGAGTCACAAGGTGGATATTTACCCTTATTTTCAAAGTCGCGGGTGGTTTTTCTGCTTAAGTCACGAGGTGGGGATGTACCCTTTATTTGCGAAGCCACAGTTGATTTTCATGCTTAAGTCGTGAGGTGTTGGTTTACCCTTATTATTGAACTTGTTAGACACATCTAATTTTTTCCTTAAAAAGACATTTCATTTATGTATATATATCCACGATAATATCGTGTATGTGAATTAGCAAGCGGGATCAGCGATCATATGGTGACCTATGTACAATACCTCTTAATATGAACCCTGGGTTTACCCGTGGTATTTCCTATTATTGGTCATATATCAATATTAGGAATAGGCTTTTCGTCCATCTTGGCTAATTAGGAGTAGTTGTTTAATTTCCAAGCCACTGTGACTTCATACGGGCCTTCCCACTTGGGGCAGAGTTTCCGTATCTTCTCGGCGTAGCTAGTATTGTTATTTCCTAAGACATGGTCACCTATTTTGAATGAGGTTGTTTTTACCCGGTCAATATATGACTTTTCTACTTTCTACTTATATCTTGCTTCTTTTATAGTAAAAATCTATCTGCACGCTTCGAGCATGTCCTGGTTTGCACTGATATTTTCAGGATTGTTTTTCTTATATAGTATAAATTGAGTACTATTTTTATATGATTGTTCTTAAAATTCCTAAGTGACATAAAATGTTCTCCAAAACCAACGAGATTGTTGATTTAGCTACAATCTTATTCAAAAGCTTCTTTTCAATCCTTTTGGTGTAGTAATCAATAGTGATGATGAGGAATATTTCTCCATCGGTCCCACCTTGGAATGGACCCATGATGTCGATTCCCCATTTGTTGAACTTCCAGGTGTCGTAGACCCTGGTCATTTCTGATTTGGGCTTCCATTGGACAACAACATTCACTAGAAATTGTTGCACTTTTGGATGAAGGTGTGTGCATCTTCAAATACTTTTAGCCAGTAGTCTCCCGAGCATAGAATAAATTTTATCAAGGGTGTGACACACACCATCCTTCGTTCATGTCTCTGGCAATGTGGGAGGATTGGGGTGGTCTTAAGCATCTGAGCCATGGTATTAGGTACCCTCTCTTGTAGAGTATGCCATTTTTGTAACTATATGAATATGATTTGAGCTCAATTTTTCATGCTTCATTCTTGTCTGTAGGTAGGAGGCCATGTTCAAGGAATTGTATAATTAGTACCATTCAACCTAGGTTGTCTTCCTAGACATGAGAACTATTGTAATTGTTGTGCCAAAAACTGCGATGGGTTCGTGGGAAGTCATTGTCATCCCTCTCAAATATACAATTTTTAGTCCTAAAGTGCTTTCTAAATAAAATTATGTATATAGTGGAAAATCGGAGTCGTCCGTGAAGAAGAGGGATTTTCCTAAGGGTTCATGCATATAAGGGTGAATATTAGCATATACATACACACATATAAATTAAAGAGGGGGGTTTTGGTTGGGTTTTTCTAATTTATTAAAGGAAAAACTAGTTAACTAGCATATGAAGGCAATTATACTAATCATGCAACAACTAACCAGGGATGATAAAATCAGAATTAACAAAGTTTTTGGTGCAATTGAATCCCACTTCCAAGCCACTTATAGATCCTAGATCAATCACTCATTCAATCATAATGATTACCTATTGTAAATTCTATCACTTTCATTTTTGAAGATAAACTATTTGTTCTTCTTAAGAGTAATTTACAAAACCGGTCAACGTCTATTTGTAAACCTCACCAACGATCACTATGGACAAACAACTCCAAAAAGGTATTTTATCAATGGCATCAAACACAAAGAACCAATAGATTTGATTAAAAACTACAAGAATTCTACCAAACTACCTAACCATTTAACCAAACAAAGAATTTATTCGGTTTAACCTAGATTGATAGACATTCAAGATTCTACGTTTTAGTGATACCTTAGGATAAATATGATAACAACCCACATTAACATATTCATCTAGCCAGATTATCATCATTTAACCAACAAGAAATTCTAAGTCCATGCTCTTGGATTTCATGCCAAAAGTGAGAAGAAATCGTACACATTTCTAGTACATGGGCATTTAATCTTACAAACACTTCATATTCTTTAACAACCCATCACATAAATGAATTAAACAACATCATTAATATCACAATAGATGTTAAGTAATCAATGCTCACAAAAAAGTGAAATAGGAGTTCTCACTATATGAGTTTGGAAGCTTCAATCAATTGTTCCCAAGTGTAAACTTAGCAACTACAAGTCATACAAATAATCCAAAGCAAACCAAAAATAATTTAAGATGAAAATAGATGAAATAAAATTGAAAACTAGGGTTTTGAAAGAGGGAAGTTCTGGGAATAAGAAGTTGGAAATGAGAATTTAGTATTTATAGTACAAGAAAAATGATAAAATAGACTACTTTCAGCAAGGTTGTCACAACCCGTGACAGCTAATTTTGGCTGCATCTTCAAATCTTCAATTTTCCTTGTCTAAGTCCCCATCTTCAACTCTTCACTTATATTATTCAATTCTTCAATCATTCAAACTCCAAAAGATGGTCTTCAAATCTTCAAGTCTTCGTATATTTTTCTCGGCACACAAAATTCCCTACAACAGTAGTAACAACGCAAAAGTCACTCTTAACTCTTCTAAGAGAATTTCAAGGCAAAATACAAGATCTAGAGATAAAAAAGTACAAAAAAAAGTAAGTCCAAATGTCCAAAATTACCGCATAAAATAAATACATCAAACCTCCCCACAATTGAACGTTACTCGTTCTCTGGTAAGAAAAAATTGAAGAACACAAAGAGATTCACATGTTCACTTCCTAACACTAATATCCCTTCTATCAATATCTCACAAAAACTCTCATCATCATAAATCCCAAAATCAAAGATAAAAAAAATTCACACCACAACCCCAATTCCTAATTCTACCCAAACCTACCACTTATCTATTCACTAATACCTGTAAACCATATTTAAATCCCAAATTGATAATCCCAAAGTCTAATGGGAAAAAATGAAGTAAAAACCATATTAAAGGTTCAAGCACATATTTCACTTCATACCAAGATTTCATATCCCCAATCATAGCTGAGTTATGTAAAATGAAGTATGTAAAGAATCAAGATTTCATATCCCTACTTTGTATCCCGCTAAGTCACCCAATCCCAAAAAGTCCTATGATGTTAGGCTACCCGATTCACCCATATGTTCATCACAACCTTATAACTCCAACGCCGCAAAATGAGTAGATTCATAAAAAAAATCTTTTTCTTTTCTTCTCTCTTTCTCTCATTTTACATAGGAGTCCTTCCGGGCTTTCATCCTATCCACACATCATATTTCTTTGGCTCACATCTCACCCACATTTGGCCTCTTATTTTTACCTAGGCCACCCTTTTGGGTTTTCGACATAACCGGGGCCCCAATGTTTCCAAAAATTTTCTCTCGGGTTTTCAACTTAGCATGATGGATTTTTTATCTTCTCTTTTTTTCGAAATTTTCAATTTATTTTTCACTTTTTTCAAGTTATTCCAATCAAAGTAGGAATAATCATCCAAGATTACATGCATGTAAGTCATTCAAACCCTCCCCCACTTAAAACATTACATTACCCTCAATGTAAATGTAAAAGGACAAAGCGAAAAAAAAATCAAAGTGGGAAGTAAAATGACTCACCACCATAGGGATCTATGATGTAGCATCGATTGTACTGGGCTAGCCAATCTGCATTCATTCGAAGTTGCTCCCTACGTCACTCTGCCATGGGATCAGAACCTGAAGGGTTGCCCATGTGAGCCTGCATCTAATACACCCAGGATGAGAGATAATCAATCTTCTCATCCATGTCCATGAGGCTCTGGGAGAAAACGATGGTGTGCTCCATAATTATCCAATCTTGCCGACAAAACGGTCCTCAACTGTGTGCATCGGGCGGTTGTAGAAATTTGGAGGGGGGGAGGGAACTCACAATGCATATTCTCATCCTTCTGTGGAGGCGGGGGTGGTGTGACATGCATATGCTCATCCTGTGGTGGAGGCTGAGTGAAGGTAAAAACACCCTTCTCGGTCAGGACTGGTATCGGGGTAACTGAATCAGCTCCCACTTAAAAGCAGGCTGACATGCCTCATCTGAATCAATGGCTAGGTCTGCTATGGGCGTGTCCAACTCCAACTTTGTCCGCTAGGGCTTAGGAAGTCTTAAAACTGGACTTGGTTCCTCCCATATAACAAGTGGTAAACTCCACGCACATCAATGGTCTCTACCAAATGGTACTTCTGCATCTGTGTTAAAGTGATGAGTAGTGACTCATCCTTGCCCATACGCCTGATATATAGTGGAGTGGTGATATGTAAGTGTTGTGCTAGGAGGGTGCCCCTACCGAGATATCACCACCTCAAACCTTCCTCGTCATCTGTACAACCCTCTCCACCAAGAAATCTATCCAAAACCCATTGTCTCCACTCTTTCCATTGAAGTACCATAAGTTCAAGGAATCATCATTCGGAACATTCGTTGGCTCTTCTTAACATAATAGAGTACCCGCCAGGAGGTGGTGCACAAAACGAAGAGTGGGGTGGATAATTAGGTCGTTCTTGTCCCTTACATCATGGACCCTTGGAGTAATAATGTTTCAAAAGACCGTATCATTGCAGGTGATGATCTTGAGATTAAACTGCTCCCGGATGGCTGCGGCATCCCAACTAAAGGCTGTCCCGATCTCTGAGAAAGTTATCTCATATTATATATCATTCAAATGAACTTGGTAAATTATCACATGGTTTCTCTTTCTCTTGGTCATCTTTCTCGTAGCAAAAACCTTCACCGTGGTGAAGAAATTGAGGGTGTACCTCGTGTAGGTAGGTGCCTCCTTATCATAAAGCCCTCGAGGCCTCTTTTGGTGAGAAGGAAACTAACGGGTGATTGTGATCCACAAGGCCTCTTTTGACGACCCATGACAAAGGCATTGTGATCTGCATCTAAAAGAATCTGTTAACCAATGAATTTGACACACTTGTTAGTATGTTTTGGTTGGTTGATTGCAATGTTTAGTTGGGTTTACATTAGAAAGGGTAGGTAGACATTTTTTGTTTCCTCGTCTAAATTCTTAGTTTTATAGACTTATTTAGACATAATGGACACTCTGCCCTTACGAGCATCTAGATGTTATTTTTTAAGCTTATTTGTTAGATTTCTCGTAAGCATTTCGGTATAGATTGTAGAAGGTCATTAGCAAGGATGTGAGTAGATAGTAGAAGGTCATTCGCAAGGATGGTAGTAGACAGAAGGCCACGAGTCAAAACATGGTAGTAGATGGAATCGCACCAAGAGGAGAAAAAGAGTTGAAGCTCAAACAAGTGAAGAATCGGCACGGCAGTGTAATACTGCACAAGAGATGCAGGCTAAACTAGATTGTGCCAAAGGTGTCGTACGGATAAGTATGAAGCAGGGGTCGTGCCTATTGAACGACACGTGCCTCTTGAAATTGAAGATCCTAAGACCAGCCCACAGGACGTGAAGATTTACACAACCATGGCAATCAGTTTCCAAGGAATAGACTCCCATCTAGCGGTGTGTAAGGTATTGCACGGACTGAGCCACTCAGAAGGTGAAACCAACATCCGGTCGGCTGCCTGCAAGGAATCACACGGGTCGTGCAGTTTAAATTCTCAGAAGATGTTTCTAGCTAGTGGCCCACAAGGAAATGCACGGTCGTACCCTCGGAGGACCGAAGAACACGCCTAGTCGGCCGCCCGTTCCGTATTGCACAGGTCGTGTGCTTTTGCACGGCCCGTGCTGGTGGCCATATAGGATTTTCTTGCCCTTTTAAGGCCTATTTTAAGCCCAATTCCTATCTACTATATAAGGGTACCTATGTCTTCTAGAGTTAAAGGTTAGGAATTAGTTTTAGTTCGTTCTCCTAGTTTTCCTAAGAGTAGGTAGAGAGAGAGAGAGAGAAAGATACTAACCCTTCTCTCTTAGGTTAATTCTTCAAGTTTTGCCCAAGGGCATTGAATCCAATGTATCAATTGGGTTCAATGCTTAGGAGGTAGTGATTTATCCTAAGGATTGAAATTTGTATTCATGACTTGTTAGTTATTTTGTTAAATTTTAATATCTCTGTATCTTTTAATGCTTATGAATATTTTGTTTGACTTGTAACTTGCATTCTTTTTATATGCATGATTGATATCTATGTTGGCATACACCTTAGTCTATTTTTAATGTATGGCGCACTATTGTTGTCCCTTTGGGAGTGTCACTAGTGTAATAGGGGGTGTGAGACTCTTCAACCATGTGGGTGTATGCATGTGGATTATGAGCACCGTTCTAATAACCTTACGCTAGTATAAACTGGACGGGTAGCCCGATAGGAGAACAAGATAGTTAGTATCAACTATGGTCGGCGTAATCCAACCTATGTCGTCGAAACCCTAGAGTCACTATGAGGTGTCAAATCTTTGCCTCTATAGGCCTAGGGAGAAGCATTCGTAGTTGAGTTCCCGAGACGTAATTCTCTACGGGGAAGAGTAGATTTGCACAAAAGGCAAGGTCGTTGATGAACTTCCCTAATTGTAGAGGCGGTGTTGATAGAAGAAGACGAGTGCACCTTTTTGTGACAGACTAGGGAAAGTTTTGACTATCGACCACAGTATGTGACATAAGTATTAGGATAGGTTTATCCATCTTATATTTGATTTAATCTAGGATAAAAATATACTGCCGGTCATGTAACACAAATATCCTCAAGTGCTATTTTTATATAGTTTACTCTATTTTTCTAGCATACTTGTAGTTGATAGATAACCCCCTTCCCAAAAATTGTTTGCAACATTGACTATTCGTGACACATGATCAGATTGACAACCCGATTGCGGCTTGGCGTAGTTAACCTTTGAATTCCTAGCATCTACGTGGATGACCATGAAAATCCACTATCTACCCGTTGGTAATTTCTTAGTGAGTACCGGAGATACAGTAAAAATCTCTACCATTGATTCACAGTGCTCCACGGGTTAATTCTCTCAAAAGTACAACCCCCCGGAGTACGGATCAAATTTTAACGTCATTGTTGGGAATGCTAGTTTAAAGATTAAATTGTTAACTTGCATTGCTAGTTTGTAGAGTAGGTAGTGTTGTTGTTTTTGCTTTTGATTGGCATTTTTTGTTGGTTTTTGGTATTTGACTTTTTCAATAGCTATTTTGGTTACTCCTAATCTGTTTGCTAGTACGTGGCTTTGGTTTGGTATTGGCTAGTTTCTGGTTTATTGTACATACACATACCACAAACTTAGGAACTTTACATTACCTACCAAAAAATACAGGTGGTCGGAGGAGGAGAGGGATGAGAGGGAGGAGAGCTAGGGTAGAGGTTCCAAAATGACCAAATGTTATTGTTGATGAGACTCTTGAGATGGCGAAAGACAACAGGATGCTTACGCAGTTGATGGATCCAAACTTGGAGAATCAACTCATATGCATTGTCTTTACACCTTTGCCACCTAATGTGACTTGTGAGCTAAAGAGCAACATGATCCAATGCCTACCTACCTGTCATGGGCTGGCCGGTGAAGACCCGAACAAACACGTGTCGGAGTTTCACCTAGTGTGTACCAATATGGAGCCGTTGGGGGTGTCGAAGGAGGATTACAACTTGATATCCATTCCCTTCTTGGTGCAGGACACAGCTAAAAATTGGCTATATTACCTCCCACTAGGTTGCATCGCTTCTAAGATTGATATGAAGCGGAGGTTTCTTGAGAAGTACTTTCTGTTTTCCAATTCTACAGGCTTAAAGAAGCATCTTTCCAACATTTCACAATTGGCGAACGAGTCCCTCTATGAGTATTGGGAGCGATTCAAGAGATTGTTCGCGAGTTGCCCCTACCATCCATTCGAGGGAAGTGATTTGGTGTACTATTTCTTCCAGGGCCTTTGGGAAGAAGATATGAGAATGGTCAATAGTGAAAAAGAGCCCTAAGGATGAAATGGAATTATTTGGGAAAATGGCTAACGGTACAAGAAAATTTGGTACTCGATCTCATTTGAAGACTTTAGAGGAGCCCACTCACTCTCCTAAACGTGAGGACCAAGTCTAAGCACTTGCTTCCATGATGAAAAAGATCATGAACGGGAGAGCTCAACAAGTGAAAGTGTGTGGCATTTGAAATATTGATCATCCAACTGATACTTGTCCACAAGTGGTTGAAGACTTTGAAGAGGTGAAGGTCTTGGATTTCAATAGTGGAAATAGGCAATTTTCCAGGGGAAACAACAAGGGTTCCAAGGGAACCAAGGCGAAGATATGTAAGACCCCTTCACAAATTCCTTCAATCCTTGATACCATGACCACCCAAACTTCCAGTGGCAAGAGGCAAGGGTAAAACTGAGGTGGACCACCTAAAACCTACTCGAGGGGAGAAGAACCTTCCAACAATGTCGCCCCATTATACAAGTCAGACCGGGAGGAGATCCTTGACACAATAGCCCAATTGGCAAAGAATAGTGACGTGCTAGTGGAGCAGACAAGGAGAGAGATTAAGGATCTCGCCACTAGAGCCTTTTCAAGTATCAAGAACCTCAAAGTTAAAGGTGGTCAACTTGCCACTTATATGAGCCGACATGAAGCTAAGGAATCCAGCAAGCTACCATCCCAATCTGAGGTTAATCTACGGAATGTGAGTGCCTTAAAGTTAAGAAATGGGAAGGAAGTACGCGAGGCTGAGAAGGAGATTGTTCAAGAGGAAGACAAACTTGTGGAAAGCAACGAGACCAAACTTGAAGAACAAGAGTTAGTTGGTGAGGAGGAGCCCACAAATTTTCTCACCACCACCGAGGCAAGGGTGATCCCTCCGGCGTCGTTTCCTATTACTCTATGGGGAAGGCCAAAGGTAGCAAACAATGAAGCACAAATTTCCAAAGTCTTTGAGAAGGTTAAGGTTAGCATTCCTATTCTTCATGTGATTGAACAAGTTCCATCCCATGCTATTGTTTTTTAAAATGCTTGCATTATAAGAAGGAACAAACTAACATAGAAATTAGGTCAACTGAAAATAGGGAGAGTAGCCACTTTAGCTCATTTGAATATAATCAATAAGTGTGATGACCCCAGAATGTTTTAAATCCCTATTTCTGTAGATGGTAAATTGGTGAAGAATGCTATGAGTGATTTGGGTGACTCTATCAGTGTGATCCCTTTTATCCTTTATGAAAACCCTTACATAGGTGAGCTTAGGGACACTAGGGATATTTTCCAACTATCTGAGCAATTCCAAGCCAGCGCTAGACGTAGATTTAAGGATTTCATGGTTAGGGTAGGCAATTTAGTGTTTCTGGTAGGCTTCTATGTCCTTGATATAGTGCACGGTGGTGGTGCGCCCCCAATTTTATTTGGAAACCGTTCCTAAAAACATCAAGGACTAAAATATATTTTCAATTGGGAACACTTAGTCTAGATGATGATGTTGATAAGGTCTGATTTGAAATTTACAAGTCTAAGCATGATCCACCTATTTCTCTCTTATGTGCAATGACATATCTTTATGTGATGAACTTGTCCCACATGATGACTCTTGCATGACTTATGATAGTGAACAACTTGATGCTCTATCTCCCTTCAGCCCTTTGATCAAAATGCAACAAAAGAAAATGACGGAAAATCCATGGACCAAACCCATTATCTCCACCCCGTAAGAACTATGAGATCATCCCAAGGATGCCTTTGGCATCTAGGGTCACAGATTGACCATAGAACCCTGTTCAATGAATGGAACACATCAGTTGTCCGCTCTCGGGTTGAGCACTAAGGGTTGAAGATTGGCAATCACTCATTCTTAAAAGTGGCGTTCTTAAGACCCACCAAAGAGAAATCGGGCAGAAAAGGGAGGAAAGCTCTCTGTTCCTGGTTCTCCTATAGCTGGATCTTCTGAACCACAAGAATCCTTAGTTAGGAATTAGATTCAAACTTAGAACCTTTTGAGTGAGAGTTTGAGAAGAGTTGCTCTTTGGAGAGAATGGTACGAAGAAAGTTGTAAGTTGTGCTTGGGGGGATGTTACTGTGTATTGTTGGCCTCTGTGATAAAATAAGTTGGGGAATCTTTAAGGCTATGGTTTACCCTGTGGTATATGTCAGCGGTTTGAGTCCGTTTATCTCAAACTCGTGAACTTAGCTGATACAAAGCTATATTATAGTAACCCATTTTTATGTTTTGACGGTTCAATCTACGATTTATCATTCATGGACGTTGATAATATCCATCCATTTAGCAGCAGCTTAGGATGGCATTGCCTTAAAATAAAAGTGAAGGGTGAGGTTCAAATGAGGAAAGGCTTACGGTGGATGCCTAGGCACCCAGAGACGAGTAAGGGCGTAGTAATCGACGAAACGCTTCAATGAGTTGAAAATATGCATAGATCTGGAGATTCCTGAATAGGTCAACCTTTCGAACTACAACTGAATCCATAGGCAGGCAAGAGACAGCCTGGAAAACTGAAACATCTTAGAAGCCAGGGAAAAGGAAAGCAAAAGAAATTCCCATAATAATGGTGAACGAAATGAGAGTAGCCTAAACCGTGAAAATGGGGTTGTGGGAGATCAATACAAGCGTCATGCTTCTAGGCGAAGCATCCCAAAAGCTTCACCCTAGATGGAGAAAGTTAAGTAGCAGAAAGCATCACTAGCTTACGCTCTGACCCAAGTAGCATGGGGTCTCAGAATCCCATGTGAGTCAAGAAGGACCACCTTGCAAGGATAAATACTCCAGGGTGACCGATAGGGAAGTAGTAGTGTGAGAGAAGGGTTAAAAGAACCCACACCGGGGAGGGAAATAGAACATGAAACCATAAGCTCCCAACCAGTGGTAGGAGCCCAAGACTCTGACCGCGTGCCTGTTCAAAAATGAGATGGTGACTCATAGGCAGTGGCTTGGTTAAGGGAACCCACCAGATGGTAGTGAAACTGAGTCTTCATAGGTAAATTGGCAGTACTTATGGACCAGAACCTGGGTAATCTATTTATGTCCAGGATGATGCTTGGGTGAAATTAAGTAGAGATCCAAACCAATTGATGTTAAAGAATCAGCAGATAAGTTGTGGTTAGAGGTGAAATGACACTCGAACCCAGAGCTAGCTGGTTCTCCCTGAAATGTGTTGAGCGGTACAAAATTGAAGCAGTTAATAGGACATCTAGGGGTAAAGCACTATTTTGGTGTAGGCCGCGAGAGAGGTACTAATTCGAGGCAAATTATAAATACTAGATATGGCCTCAAAACAATAGGGGTCAAGGTAAACCAGTGAGATGATGGGGGATAAGCTTCATCGTCGAGAGGGAAATAGCCAGGATTACCAGCTAAGGCCCCTAAATGATCGCTTAGTGATAAAGGAGGTAGAGGTACAAAGACAACACGAAGGTTTTCCTAGAAGAATCCACCCTTGAAAGAGTGTGTAATAGCTCACTGATTGAGCGCTCTTGAGCTAAAGATGATCGGAGCTAAGCGATCTGCCAAACCTGTGGAATGTAAAAATTCATCGGTAGGGAAGTGTTCTGCCTTAAAGAGAAGTCTCTGCGCAAGCGGAGGTGGACTAAGTTGTAGAAATAATGTCGGCTTGAGTAACAAAAATATTGGTGAGTTTCCAATGCCTCAAAAACCTAAGGGTTCCTCAGCAAATTTCATCCACGGAGGGTAAGTTTAGACCTAAGATCAGGATGAAAGGCATAGTCGATAGACAGCGGGTGAATAGTCCTATATTACCTTTTATTGGCTTTGAGGGACGGAGGAGGCTATGTTAGCTAAAATAAGGTTATCGGTTTAAAAACGTAAGGTCCCCTGTTTGTTAGTGTAAGAAAGGGTAGATAAAAGGCCTCGAGCCATTGTTCGAGTATCAGGCACTACGACACTGAAGTAACCAATGTCATACTCCCAGGAAAAGCTCTAAGGACAATAAACAAAAATGTACATATACCTAAAACTGACACAGGTGAGTAGGTAAAGAATACCTAGGGGCGCGAGACAACTTTCTCTAAGGAGCTTGGCAAAATAGCCCCGTAACTTCAGGAGAAGGGGTGCCTCCTCATAGAGGGGATTGCAAGGACCAGGACTATGCGACTTCTTACCAAAAACACAGGTTTTCGCAAATTCATAAGACCATGTATAGGGGTTGATGCTCTCCTAGTACCAGAAGGTCAAGGGAGTTGGTGACCTTATGACGGGGGAGCCGACAACCTAAGCCCATGTGAATGGATACCATAACTATAATGGTCTTAAGGTAGAGAAATTCCTTTTTGGGTAAGTTCTAACCTGCACAAAAGGTGCAACGATTTGGGCACTGTCTCAGAGAGAGGCTTGGTGAAATAGACTTGTCTATGAAGATGTGAACTACCTGCACCTGGATAGAAAGAACCTATGAATTTTCACTGTTCCCTGGGATTGGCTTTGTCCCTTCCCTACACAGCTTAGGTGGAAGGCAAATAAGGCCTCCATCCAGGTGGCCCGGGCCATCAGTGAGAAACAATTATAGAAGAGCTAAAATTCTAACCTTGTATCAGGACCTACGGGCCAAGGGACATTCTCAGGTAGATATTTTCCATGGGGTAGGTCTCCCAAAAGGTAATGAAGGTGTGCAAAGGTTTCCTCGGGCCATACGGATATAGGCCCTGAAGTGTAAAGGCAGAAGGGAGCTTGACTTCAAGACCCACCCGTCGAACTGGGACGAAAGTTGGCCTTAGTGATCCGACGGTGCCGGGTGAAAGGGTTTTCACTCAACGAATAAAAATTACTCTAGGGATAACATGTTTATCTTCCCTAAGAGCTCACATCGATGAGAAGGTTTGGCACCTCAATGTCGGTTCTTCATCACCAAGGATTGCATTATGTTCCAAGGGTTGGGCTTTTCGCCCATTGAAGCAGTACGTGAGTTGGGTTCAGAATGTTGTGAGATAGTTCGGTCAATATCCTGTGTGGGTGTTAGAGTATTGAGAGGACCTTTTCCTAGTACCAGCAGACTGGAAAGGACGCACCTCTAGTGTACCATCTATCATGCCAACGGTAAACTCTAGGTAGCCAAGCGCGGAGCGGATAACTGTTGAAAGCATTTAAGTAGTAAAGCCCACCCCAGTATGAGTGCTCTCCTATTCTGACTTCCTCGGAACCTTCGGTAGCACAACCAAGAAAGCAATGGGTTCTCTGCCCCTGCAGTGATGGAGCAAATTTTTGATAATTAAAGAGAAGGTCATGGTTAGACGAACCATTTATCACTATGACAGGTGTCAAGTGAATTTCAGTGATGTATGCAGCTGAGGAATCCTAACAGACCGGTAGACTTGAACCTTGTTCCAACATAACCCAATCAATTTGATCAGGAACTTGCCATCTATTTTCATTTCTCATTTTTTAAATCCTTAATAGCATGAAAAAACTAAAAAGCTCTGCTCCCTCTCTATCTAAAGGATGGAATGGCAGAGGTCCTTTGTGTCCCCTGCAGCAAAAAATTGGGACCTCATAATCAATAGCCAATATATTTTTCTCTCATGAATTTCTTCGTTCATGGTTCAATTTTCTGGTGTCCTAGGCATAGAGGAACCACACAAACCCATACCGAAATTGGTGGTTAAACTCTACTACGGTGACGATACTATATGGGAGATCCTGCGAAAAAAATAGCTCGATGCCAGGATGATAAAAAGATTAAAACCTCTCAGTCTTATCACTTTTTCAATATCTGAAAATGAAAAAAATGAAAAATCAAAGGTTCGTCTTATTCAAAACCTCAATTATGACATCCCCTATCTCCCACTTCACTCCTCGAATGCGTCCTTCTTATATAGTTATAGAGATAAACTCACTTTCACATCTTCTTAACCCAAAAGAGCTGGGCAAAGGAAATGGTCAATTTTTAGGTTACTCCCATGAAGATATCCAGTGGAGAAATGGTGGGGCCTATAGCGCGGAGGATTAGAGCACGAGGCTATGAGCCTCGACGTCAGGGGTTTGAATCTCTCCTCGCCCACAACCAGCCCAAAGGGGAAGTACCTTTCCCTTTGGGGGACGAATGATTGGGATAGCGGACCAAAATTTAAAATTTATGGATCTTGGGTATCGATCTTTTGCCAAAATGAAATGGCTTTTCTTTTGATTTTGTGAACGGTGCAATCATTACACATAGTATGCCCCCGCGCCGTCATCCTATTTTTCTATTTTGCGTTCTGTGAATCTTCCTCAACCAGGCTTGGGAAGAATAGAAAAGCAAGTACGAGTCTTAGTAGCATAAAAAAAAGCCTTCCTCTTCATAAATATCTCGAGGAAATGAGACCCCTCGGGAGAATCGATGATTGCATTAAAGATGCAGTGCTAGTACTAGTACATCTGAGAATTCTTAATTGGCTAGTTGTTAATAGCCCCGGGGCTATGGAACAAAGGCGGACCTACACCAAGGTATTGATGGTGATTTGAAAATCTCGCAGAATATGATACGATGAGATAAAATGCAAATACAGGGAACGGGTACATACTCTTACCGGTTAAAGCGAGCCCATTTATTTGATTCTGAATTAAAGTAAAAGAATTCATAATTAATCAAATCTCCCCAAGTAGGATTCGAACCTATGAACAATCGGCTAATAGCTTACCGCCCTACCGCTGAGCTATTGAGGAACAATGGTAGATTACACTCCCTCTGTCCCAACTCTATTTCCACTTCTACTTTTTTGACACTATTTTCTATCAAAATTTGACCGCATATTTGAATAGATATATGAACAATAATACTATCGTAGGTGATATTGTACAATTTATTGTAACAGTTAATTTCTAAATATTTTCTTTTTATTTGTCGTTATTATACATAAGTAAACTTATTAACCGTCAAACATATTTCTAGAACAGCGTGATAATGATTGCAACGCAAATAGAGCTAGGATGGAGGGAGCATCTCATAGAGTTCAAATCATGTTCTCAACCCATGAACAATATGATCTAGAAGCTTCCTTCATAACCCCTGAACTTCTTCGGAGTAGCTCCTTTCCATGCCTCATTTTAGAGGGAACCTCAAAGTGGCTCCATTTCACTATATTCCACCCATATCCCAATTCCATTCATTTAATATCCCTTTGGTGTCATTCACATAAGATATGTCGGTCATATTCTATATTTCTTTTCTATATTCTATATATGTATATGGAAAGTGAAAAAATAATCATATAATAATCCAGAAATTGCAATAGAAAAGAAGTAAGGGAGGTTTTTGATGATTTTTCAATCTTTTATACTATGTAATTTAGCATCCTTATGCATGAAGATAATTAATTCGGTCGTTTTGGTCGGACTCTATTATGGAATTCTGACCATATTCTCCATAGGTCCCTCTTATCTCTTCCTTCCTCACGCTCAAGTTATGGAAGAAGAAACTGAGTAGAAGTTATCAGTAACAACTGGTTCTATTACGAGACTACTCATAATGCTCATATCAATCCATTATATGCCTCTGCAAGAAGCATTAGGTAAACCTCATACAATAATTATCCTAGCTCTACCATATCTTTTGTTTCATTTCTTCTAGAACAATCACAAACACTTTTTTGATTATAGATCTACTGCTGGAAATTTAATGCGCAATTTCAACATTCAATGTGTATTCCTGAATAATCTCATTTTTCAATTATTCAAGTATTTCATTTTACTAAGTTCAATGTTAGCCAGATTAGTGAACATTTATCTGTTTCGATGCTACAAGATGTTATTTGTATCAAGCAGTTTGATATGAATCTCCTTGCAAAGACTCTGAATTGCGAAAAATTGGATCTTTATTTATTTGAGAATCTCGCACCACTCAAATAAATGCACGAATCGCAGCGTCTAGCCCGCAGGG
>JAULKM010158541.1:0-16616 GCA_032355605.1 Rubia tinctorum
TTTAGCTATTTTTTTATAGAAGGTTTGTGCGTAATTTTTCATCTATTGCTGCACCTTTAAATGAACTAGTTTAAAATGCTGTGAAATTTGTTTGGGGTGGTGCTCAAGAGAATGCATTTAATGAATTGAAAATACAATTATGCAATGCTCCCGTGCTTGGTTTACCTGATTTTAATGGTACTTTTGAGATTCATTGTGATGCATCTTGTGTTGGTATTGGTGCTGTTTTGATGCAAGAGAATCGATCTACAACTTACTTTAGTGTAAACCTAAAGAGCGGTGCTCTGAATTATCCTGTTTATGATTGAATTTTTTTATACAATTGTGCATGCATTAGAAACTTGGAAACATTATTTATTGTATAAAGAATTCGTTATTCATAGTGATCATGAATTGTTGAAATATTTGAAGAGTCGGATGAAGTTGAATAAACGTCATGCTAAATGATCTAGTTTTATTGAATATTTTCCTCATGTGTTGTGATACAAGACGGGTAAAGAAAATGTTGTTGCCGATGCTTTGAGTCGTAGACATGTTTCACTTACACGATTGGAATGCATTATGTCGGGGTTTCATTCGTGCGAGAATTATATGCTAATGATCCTGATTTTTCATTTGTTTATACTGCATGCGAAAATGGTGCTTATAATTTTTTTTTTGGCATGATGGCTTCTTATTTATGAATAATAGGTTATGTGTTCCTGAATGTTCTATGCATGAATTACTTGTTAGAGAAGCTCATTCATGGGGTTTAATTGGATATTTTGGTGCATTAAAAACTTATAATTTGTTGCAAGAACACTTCTTTTGGCCTAAAATGGCACTATCTGTTGATAGGATTTGTAGGAATTGTATTGATTGTTTGAAGGTGAAGTAAAAAGCTAAGCCTCATGGTTTGTATACTCATGAGGCGAAGTCAAAAACTAAGCCTCATTGTTTGAAGGCAAAGTCAATTTTTCTGGACTAGGGTGCGCCGATTGGCGAAGCCAAAAACTAAGCTTCATGGGAAGTGTGCATTCAGATTGCAGAGTTTGCTTCCAATCGCACAGTTCATTCTACTACTTCTTTACCTCCATTTGAGTTTGTTTATGTATTTTTACCAAACACACCTCTTGATTTACTTCCTTTGAATTATAAACATGTATGAAATTTGGATGGAGAAAAGTAGGCTGATTTTTTGAAGCGATTGCATGAGAAGGTGCGAACAAGGAGTGCGACTAGGTTTGGTTGCATTTGCGGAAAGAGAGGTTTCTGAATTCTTGGAAATCTAAACTAAGTCCGCATGATGATGGGTATTTTCAAGTGTTAGAGCGTGTGAATGATAATGCTTACAAGATTGATCTACCAGGTGATTATGGTGTTAGTACTACCTTCAATGTTGATGATTTATCTCCATTTGCCTTTGAAGACAATTCAGTTTTGAGGGCGAAACCTTTCAACCACGGAGGGAATGATGGATATGCCAAGACGACTACCACCATAAATGAAGACATTCCACGACTTGATCATACATTCAAGGGTTATGTTCGGTATCCTCTAAGTGACATGGCTGGACCAATGACATGGTCAAGAACGAAGCTTAGAGATGTAACATTGAATGCTTTGATGGATCAAGTAAATGATGAAGAATTCAAGAATAAGTCGGCTAAGGCTTGGATTAATTATTCAAGCTTGTTGATTAGCTGAAGACGTCGTGAAGAACACTATACTCTTTTTCCCACTGGGTTTTTAATGAGGTAGTGTGATCTTTGTAAACTATTGTAACATTATTTTATTTTAGTCCAATAACTCGCTCATGTTAGCTTCTAGAGAGTTAATATTTTTGACCCAGTCCATTAGGGTTTTTGAAAATGTAGAGTTTTATTCTAATTAGAATTAAATTTGGTAAGATTAGATAAGGTAATATTCTTCAAGATTACTTCTTGAAGAATTCGATCATTATAGGCTTTAATTTATGTATTATAGTTAGATATGGTTTTAGCTTCTTAAAACTGCCATAAATCGATTCAGTTTCCAATTGTAATTGGGGGTTTGGTTAAAAAATATCCCCATAAAAAGGAGGGGATATGGCCGAGATTTACAACACCTTTTATCAATCAAATATTCATAATTTTTAAGTTATACTCATTACTTGCGAGCATTTTCATTGTTGCTTAATCATGCGAGTTAATTAAGTATTAATAACCTTGTGAACTAATCATGCGGGCTAGTTAGTAAGCAAGTTGAAATCAGAATACCCTGAGGGCTAGATTCTGAATTTCGTATGGCACTCTAGGGTTCGGCGAGATCCCTCTTATTGTCAAAGATCTAAAATTCAACAATCCAGAGTTTTCGTAAGGAGATTCATATCATATACTCATTTTATTTTAGGTATTTTAGTTAGATATGGTTTTAGATTTTAAAGTTATCATAACTCTTTTCAGTTTCTAATGGGAATTACCAAATCCCGATCTGTTTCTAATTTTGAGTAGCCAAATTATACCCTATAAATAGGGGAGGCCATTCACAGAATTTTACAATCTTTTATCAATTATATATTCAGAATTTTGAGATCATTCTATGTGCTTGCAAGCTACTTTTCATTGTTTCTTAATCATGCGAGTTAATTAAGTATCAATACCCTTTGTGAACTAATCTTGCGGGCAAGTTAGTGAACGGAGAACCTTTATTTGTGAGCTAATTCTGCGGTCTAGTTAACGAGCAAATTTTTGAGTTGAGCATCAAACTCAAGGGCTAGTTGGTGATCAATTCGTGCGATCTAGAGAGGGTTTGCAGATTCCTTCTTTCGGTCAAAGATTTAAATTCCCTAACCCAGAGTGTTCGCAAAGAGATTCATATAATTTGGTATCAGAGCAAATCAAAAGTTCTTGAAACCATTATATCTGCCGACATTAGTTGGTATCGTGGGACGATAATAGTTGGTACCTTCATAACTATACTTTTTTATTTCAATAATAATAATAATAATAATAATAATAATAATAATAAAGCAAAAATCTGCCGCCGCCAGACAATTCGTCGCTGCCAGACAATTCGTCGCCGCTCAGCTCCATCTCCGACGAACTAATCAGCTATATCAGCAACTACAACATATATCATCGCCGCTGCTCTCCTCCGATCAGAATCTCTGAACGGCCTCCATCTCCACTGAGTCTACTCGCCGATCTCCGCCGACAGTCATCGTCGACGAATCCATTTTTCCTGCTGACTTTAATTATCCATTCTCGGTTTTCTCCAGCCTGGTTATTGTGTTACCGCTCTGCCCTTCACCGCTGATCATCATTTTTTCCGCCTTGATTTTCGTCGTTGCTCTCAGTCATCTCCGACCGTCTCCGGGCAAGTTCATCGTTCAAGGTTTTTTTT
Organism: Rubia tinctorum; assembly: GCA_032355605.1. Taxonomy (NCBI): domain Eukaryota; kingdom Viridiplantae; phylum Streptophyta; class Magnoliopsida; order Gentianales; family Rubiaceae; genus Rubia; species Rubia tinctorum. The sequence goes on from JAULKM010158541.1 coordinate 3,364, forward strand.
TCTCCGGCCAACCGCATCGATCTCCACTTCCAACAAAGTCTAGCTCTTCCATTGACAATGTTTCAGGCGTCTAAGGTTCCCAATCAAGCAGCTGAAGAAAAGCTCAGCGAAGAGGAGTCACCGCAGAGGATTTCCAGTGAAAAGGAAGACGACGCGTAATTAACACGCTCAAGCACAACATAGCCGCCTGAATCTCAAGCGCGCGTCCTTTTGAAGGGGCATGCTTTCTTGCGTGATACTTTAGTCAGTCTCTTCATCTCGTGGCCAATCAATTTATCCCGATATTACTTTTTTTCGAGATAATCTCAGTTTCTTGCCAGTTCCTTTGTCTCGCAAGTTCAAAGAATTTTTGCCACATCAGCATTCCGGTCACTGCCTAATTAGCATCTAGTCATAGTTTATTAGCAAGATTTTGGAAGGATGGCATGGGAGGTTTATCTCTATTTATTTTTGAAGATTGTTCACGTTTTGAGGAAGAAACTTTTCAACCATGGAGGGAATGATACGATATCAAAAATAGCATTTATTATATTTTTCTTAATTTATTATTAGATTAATGTTTTAGGAGGTCAACACTATACTCTTTTTACCTCTGGTTTTTTTAATGAGGTAGTGTGATCATTTTAGTTTATTTTTATTATTATTAATGAAGGCATAAACTCGACCATGTTGGCTTAGAAGAGTTTTGTCAATATTTTAATTAGGGTTTGGAATATTTAATTTTAATTTGATTAGAATTAGATTTGGTAAGATTAGATTAGGCAAAATTTATTCAAGATTAGCTTGAATAAATTTTGTCCATCTATGCTCATTTTATTTTAGGTATTTTATTTAGATAGGCTTTTAGCTTTTTAAATCAATCCTAACTCTTTTCATTTTCTAACGGGAATTACCAAATCCCGCTCTGTTTCTAATTCTGAATGGCCAAATTATACCCTATAAATAGGGGAGGCCATCCACGAAATTTAACAACCTTTTATCAATCATATATTCAGAATTTTGAGATCATTCTCTGTGCTTGCGAGCTATTTTTTATTGTTTCTTAATCATGCGGGTTAATTATCAATACCCTTTGTGAACTAATCTTGTAGGGCAAATTTTTGAGTTGAGCATCAATCCCGAGGGCTAGTTGGTGATCAATTCGTGCGATCTATTGAGAGTTTGCAGATCCTTTTATTTGGTCAAAAATTTAAATTCTACAACCCAGAATTTTCGCAAGGAAATTCATATCACTAAGTGTTGCCATCCTTGTTTGCTCAGCCACCAATTTATCCAAGCAATATTTTGACACATTATTGAACAAGTTGTTGAAAAGGACTCTACGGTGCAATCGACCAGTGCGTGTCTTTGAGTTTTTAGGCTGTCTATGATCTTAGTAATCTGGCCGGCTATCTGCAGGTCGACATGCCTCTATATCGTATCCATGGAACCAGTAGATGTTTGTAACCACCCTTTCAATGACGAATGTGCGCTTTCAACACAACATGTAGTTGTGTTCCCAAAATGAAGAAATCCATTCGTCCATGTCCGAAAAAATTTCTCCTTATGGGGGTTGAGCCATATTATCTCAACATAACTAATAACATCTTTGCTCCAAGACCAATCGACCCTTAAATCTTTCAATGTTGTTTCGTAGGCAGCAACGGTAGAGGCATTGCAAACCTGTGACCATGCACAACTTTTGAAGGATGCCCCACTCTTCTAACTCCCTGTTAACCCAGTAACACGTGCCTCCACATCCTTGTTAATATGCCAAGTACAAAGTAAATGCTTTGAGTCCGGAAACACTACCCAGATCGGCCTAATCAATCCCAACTCACGATCTGTTACTACCACCTCAGGGAACGCTCCATCGACAAGCAAGCTTCTCATTGCATGAAGAATTCACTCATAATTATCTGTCGTTTCTTCTACGACAATGGCATAGGCAATCAGGAAATTCAGGTTACACGGATACATGCCTACCATGTCAATGAAGGGTATGTCGTATCGATTTGTCTTGTACGTTGAATTGATGGCCACAATCCATAGATAAGTCCAAAATGCCACAACAACTTTGGGATGATACAAGAATAAATGGGTCACAATACTATCAAGTGGTGAATGGTGAATAATAGCATACCCATTGGAGGTGGCAAGGTGCAAACGATTCTCAGCTGTGTTGCGCCCGCCTCACCTTTCTCTCCCGTAAGCTGATCGCCCATTATATACATGCCTAGTAGCTTGATTCAGGCTTGGATATGAACGATTGAAGCTCACATTGATATACATAGGAGATGTCTCGACATCTGTCAAGTCTCTTATCATTTGTCTCGCTTCAGCATGGAGCCCGCTACTCTGCCTATTCCCCTCAGCATATACTAAAAATTTGTGGTTGTGTGTCCCTCGCCGAGGATCCTTGCCTGGTTTAATGTTCTAACCCTCCTCATTGTTACTCTTTCGCATGAAAATCATGAAATGACAATAACAACTTTTTGTCCACGTGTTACTTCTTCGGACAACATCTGAATTGCTCTTATCGACAACCTTATCATTCCGACCCCGATTGCAAATACAATATTTCCTTTGGGGCCCATTCTTATTTTTTGTATGATGACATAAAATTTTTGAATCCTACATGACGAGCAGTCCGCTGTAGGTAGGAATAAGCTTCCATATGACTAGGAAAAACATCTGTTGTCGCGAATGCTGAGTAACAATTCTCCACTGGAACCGCTCCATATGAGTCATCGCCATCCTTAAATAACATTGTATATCATATAATTATTTTCACAAAAATATAATTCCAAACACAATAATGCCATACATCATTCTAATAACTAATAAAAAATCAAACTTACACTTTTTTATGATTTATTTTGTAAAATTCTTTCGCTCCTCTAAATGAAATGTACAAACAACATATACCCTAACATGAAATTCAATTAACATAATTTCCACATTAAGTGATGAAATATAGTACCACATTAAATTCGACATATACATATATCTTTAGTTAGAGGGGCCAATTAATCCCAATAACTATTGGGACCCAATAAAAACAAGCTAATGGGATGAGAAATTCCCTTATTTTCTAATTTGGAATTTTTATCAAATGGGTTTTATAGCATTGGGTTAGAAGGAGAAATGAGAATGAGATCTCAATCTTCCCATTTATCCATTGAAAGTTGTGTAATTATGGGTACCCAATTAATACCTGAAAAATTATGTCTTTTGATGAAGAGATTATTTAGTGTAAAATTACTCAAGCGTACATTTTTTTACTCTTTTGTGACTATTTTTATGGTTACATTTTCCAAACTTCATCAGATTCCTAATTATCACTACAAACGAGTTTGTTCGAGCTTTGCTCGTTTAAAATATTTGAGTTCATTTTGATTCAATCAAACTTGTAAAATCATGATTCAAGCTCGAACTCGAGCTCAACCTCGAGTTCGAGTGAAATTAATTTGGTTTGATCTCGTGTTCAAGGTCAAGTGAAATTAAACTGTTCACGAGCTCGAGTTTCGTTACACTTGGGATGCGAACGAACCAAATTGTTTACGAGCATCTCTATCAAAGTTCGACTGCAAGTTTAACTGAATTTGAATGTGCTCGAACAAGCTCATATAGTATCCGAGTTTGAGTTTGTGCTCGAATTCAATTAACACTGGTCATTAAACTCGTCGGACTTATCGAGCCAACATAATATATATTTAATATATATTTACTAAACAAAATATATTTAAAATATATATTAATATGAAAATTAAATTTAATCATGGTTCGAGTGTAAAATCAAAATAGAGTTCAAATCAAATTAATTTCACTCGAAATTTAAATAGAGTCAAACTAATTTTATTCAAACTCGAGTTTGAGCCAATATTTTACAGGTTTGCATGAGTCTGAGCCGAGTTCGAAATCGAGATATTTAACGGGTTGAATTAAAATTAGTGGTTGTTCCAGTTCAGCTCGACTCATTTATGGTCGTAAGTGTGGTATAAATAAAATGAAAGGACACAAATTGTACTTTGTCCGCCGGAAAATTAGAATATAGTGTAAACACGTGAATGAATGACGCTCTCTCTAATAACATTGAACTATTAAGAAGCTAATTATACATGCATTAAAGATGTTTAATTAGGAAATTATAGTGAATTTTATGTTAAATATTACATATGTATTTTTCTTGAAAGAATTTTTATTACATATTCATTTTGTGTATTTATTGGGTATTTCATGGGTTCCCATTGAGGTAACATAATTTGGGACCCATTGGGTTTAAAATCTCCCATTAACATAATCATTCTCATCCCACCGAATCCCAAAAGCTAATGAGTGTTTAATACCCAATCCCATTAGTTGCCCATTTATTAATTTCTCATCCCATTTCTTCTCAATCCCACCCAATTTTCACCTCTTCTTTAGTCTATAAATTATTCTATTAAGTGTGTAAAAGCCACCTACACGCATTTAAATTAATTAGCTATTCACTCAGTGATGAAATCCATAACCACATTATTCTAAAACCACATCTATAACCAATGGTCTATACATCATTCTATAAGTAATAAAAGACACCTATACATTTTTATAACTTAGTTTACACATTTTTACAACTTAGTTATACAAAATATATTTTATGTGTACCAACTTTTCTTAAAATTAGTATAACCACATTAAATTTTGTTATATCATCATTAGTAGAACCATATGTTATATGTTATATTTCCTCATTAGGCTACCAACAATTTCCAACACATTATTAGAACCACGTTAAATTACGTTAGTAAGGCCTTCGGAAATTATGTTACTTATAAATATAGAAAAAATAACGTATGAACTAAAATATTTTAAAATTAATATAATGTTCTCAACTAATCACAAATTTTATAACCACATTAAATTTACGATATATATTGTGTACATATCATTCTTATAAATAATGAAAAACACCGATATATTTTATGACTTATTTTTGTAAACTCTTTCATTTAACTAAGATAAAAAAACAAATTCATTAACATTAAATTAAATCAACACATTTTCAACTATTAATGATGAAATGTATAACAAAATTAAATTCAATATATGAAAGACATCCATAGACAATGAAATGTTAAACAACTAAATATGAAATTAAAAATAAATATCACAACTATTAATGATGAAATAATATACTCCGTATAAGCTTCAATTTTAATAATTAATAAATTATAACTTTAACTATTAATTATTACACAAAATAACATAAAATACATATCTAAACAACAATTAAATATAAAAAATACCTCTAATGACATGGAGATTCCAACATCCAAATTTAGACTAAAAGTGAGTATTTTGTAGAGAACAAGAATTTTTACTGCATATTTTATAGAAAATTTAATTATTGTTTTCATATGAAATGGACATTCACTACTACAGGCAACCCCCTATGACACCGGTTGTTGGGGGCTCTGACACCGGTATTTCGTGTCCCCAATTGACCAGTGCCTAAGTAGATGGTGTTGAAACCTAGTTGCTATGGCACCGGTACCAATAATCGGTGCTAATAATTCTGCTGACAAGCATAAGTTTTTAATGCCAATGCTGAAACTTTGTATCTAAGCACCGCTTGGGATACTGTAGTGGTGCTTATCGTGCAAAAACAACACCAGTCTGAAAAATCCGTTCCTTACATAAAAGGGCCTGCATCGGTTCATTTGAACCAGTGCTGTTAGTTTTTTTGTGTATGCAAATTTTGTTTGCACTAGTTCTCATATGGAAATGGTGCTAGGATATTTGATGTATTTTAATATTCCAACACCGACATGTGATATGGAAAACCGATGCTTGGTTATTGCATGTTATGAATTTTCTAGCACCGGTATGGAATATGAAAATTTGGTGCTAATTTTATTTTTATTTTTCAATGCCCTATTTTAATATTCCTGGCCGAACCAGGTCGAAACCCGAGCAATTATCAAAGAAACTAACAGGTAACAAGATATAATCCACAACACAAGATTAATGATAAGAAAGTAGTAACGAATAATTGAAAAACTAAAAATGTCTGAATACACATAATCCATCCACAACCAAATGATAGGAAATACAGTAAATTTTAATGAATTTCACTTTCTACACTTGACGATACTCGTGGATGTCCATAGAAGTCTTGCAATCCTTGGAATATATGTCCACCCAAACCTGACATCATCTATCGGCTACAGCTGATATCTCTTTCGCATTGTATGCTCCTTGTTTTTAGGGAAATAGTTTTTGCATTGAAAACAAGACAATGATCAAGTACTAGAAAGTATTTAGTAATTAAGAACAACAAATGATTAATTTGTAATATGCCGGCCGACCTGTAGAATATCTGTAGCGGTGGTATGGAGCACAAACTCTGCCACGTGGAGGAGGACATGGTACCCGCATTCTCAACCACTCAACTGCATTCGATACTGCAAATGAAAAAATCACGTTAAACTTAATTGTATTAAGTAATGGTGGAAAGAAGGGACTCTTGGATTGTAGGACTTACATCGATGTTAGTGATTTTCTATGTGTAATCTGGAAGAGGTTCCATCTTCATCTTCTTCCTTCGATATTCGCATGCAATCCAGTTAATGTTGAACTTGTAAATGTTAGTGAACTGACAATTGTGGACGAAAAAATTAAGATTGATTGAAGGAATCAAAGTACCGGGATATGATTTTGTTTTCATTAATGTTCTTGGGCTTGATCCCACCAGTCATGAAGTTAAGTGTAAAAACATCCTCCGTACTAGGACGGATAAGTATTAAGTACCAATGATCACTATTTTTAAAATAATGTATCACAACAAACCCAATTTCAGTTGTGTTTAAAAAAAAATTGGGTTTGGAAAATTATAAAGTGCCACTTAAATTTTAATATACGGAACAACATAAATCTCGACATCAGCAGCTAACATGGTCTTGAGAATGGAAGCAGCACGACCTTCGACCTCTGCCTCCTTGATTTCCGCAGCATAGCCTCCCGTTCAACAAGGAACAAACTGAATGTGGCCATTGTTGAAGTCGAAGATCTAATCCCAGAGGTACCTTGAAAAAGAAAAGCAGTTAATATTCGAAACTTATATGGGCTTAAATAATTTCAGCTATTGTGAAAAAGTGAACCTCACCCCATTCAAACATTTATCATTGAGTTTGATAGCCAAGTCATTCCTCTTCCGTTGCCAAGCTTGTTCCCAAACTCCACCAAGCATTCGATAAATAATGTTGTTCTATGTGGTCTGTCAAAAGTTGATGTGCAAAACTCTGGAAACAAGGCCACCTTTCCCGACAACTGCATGCTCATAAAAAGCTCATGCAATAAGTGACGAACTTCCCCATCTTGGGATATGCAGTGAAAGGCCATTTGTTGACAATTTGAAATTATGTAAATACAAAAAATTTAGGTAGCTTGATTTTTTTAAAATAAAGTACAAGTGACCAATATTAGCAAGAAATACCTATTTTAGAGACCTCTTATTCTCGAAGGACGGAAGGTGTTGGTCGATCCATAATGTATCGGTGTCGATAGCTAGTCATGTAATGTAATAAATTTGAACGATTAGTAAGGGACCATTAGTTAAATGTAAATGATGTTGCTGTTAGTTGATTTGATTACCTCATTGTCGCTCACATAGAGACTGTAAAACTCATCCGTCTGTGGTTTGCCTCCTTCAATGTCATCTGTCTGGGAGTCAACTCCGAATGCGACCAAAGTCATAGTCCAGTCTACCACACTCCCCAATGCATCTCCAACGTCACCCAATTGGTGGTTGGTAGATGACAACCCAACTCTTGGATGGTAGACTGGCTCGCACACACGAACGCGAGCTACTGGACCATGTGATTTCTTTAGACGCCTTGATTTTTCCAGCCTAGTTTGTGCAACTTTTATCCTCTGTCCTTGAATGCCCTTGATGTACAATATTACCAACTCACTATCTTATTAAAAATATTGGTAGTTTGGTTAGTTTGTAACATTTTTCCTAAAATTGAATAGGGGGAATCCAAATGTTATGGACAATTTAAGTGTAATTCAAATTTACCTCCTCGTCTTCTTCTCTGTCGTTGGGGGGATCTTGGCCCGAGCCACTGAGACCGATGGATATACCTCCAAACATAGCATTCTTGATGAAGCTCTTTGGGTCCACTAGGCTTTAGGGAATATTTACTCCCTCAAATATAGCTATGGACTTCACAAACTGCTCGAGGTACGAGACCATCGCTTTCACAATCAGCTGATCAACGGAAGGTTTCTTGGCTGCCTTTTGCTAGGTCGAGCACACTTACTTCTTGATATTCCTGGGATAACAACAGCCGCTGGAAGTTAGGATTGGGTACCTTTATATTGACCTGGGTGATCCTTCTTCCGGGTCACTCTTATCAAAATGTCATTCCCCGGACCCAACTCTAGAGTTCCCATTTCTTTTTCCTCGTTCACCCTCAACTACGGTACATCTAATTGTGTTAGTATTTTTAATTACAGTATATTTGTAATGGAAGAACTATTGAAGCATATACTTACAATGTCATCAGCTATGGCCCTAACCTCGGGGGTTGTGTACTCCTTGTCTTTTCCTTTGTTTAACTCCAAGTAGACCAAGGATCTGTTCGGTTTGAAATCCTTTGTTTTGATCTCCTTTTAAATCTCCTCTTCCGTGTATCCCTGGTCCCTCGGCCTCTTCCTCTCTATCTCCTTCAGTTACTCCACCAGCTTTTCCTTTGTCACCTGGTTCCCCTTTGGTCCGGTGTGGTGGACATACTTCTTCTCCAACGATTACTCGCTTGCTTGTTTTCTTCTTTCCTGAAAGTAGAAGAAAATAAATAGCTATGAAAACAATGTAATCCATGGTAAATGTGGATAAATTATTTTGCATATGATGACGTTAGAATTATACTTACAACCAGATCCTCTGTTCTACTGTACTCCTTGAATTTCTTCCACTCCTCGTCATCCATCCATCAATACTCGTCCCACGGCTTGTATTTAGCCACTTTTACATCCGACAAAAACCATATATACTTGTTTGCCACCTTGCTCTTCCAATTGCAATGTGCATCACCATCCTTTCTAACCACACTCTTTCTCAACCTCTTCCATTGGTCTTCAGTCAACTCTATTTCAAACTTAAAATTAACTTGCACTGGACAAGCATTACTCATAATTAAGTTCCAGGTTCATGATCACGAAGTCTAATTATTAACATGTAGACATTGATAAACTAACTATTATGAAATAGGATGTTACTTTTACTTTCTTCCATGCTTCCTCCTTCACATCCTTTGGCACATTGGGCTAATATATCCACGTACCAAATCTAACCCGCCTCCAAATATCGTAATAGCAATATGTTGTCCGAGCTCTCCAGTTTTTTACACAAACTAACACACCTTTTGAGACATCCCCGAAATGACATCCCTGCTTAGTGAAGGTCATTTCCGGATGTCTGCCTGGCTCACGCCAGGACTCAATAGTGGTAAATAAAGCATTAATTTATCAGAAAATATATTATATTATTATATATCACATACATCGATTACATAACATCAGTGGGCTTTATTTATAATACAACGTGGGATAAGATTTAAACCTATAGCTATATTTACAGGCCCATGATCCAACTCAAACTACCCACGTCGATTCTCCCACGTCACGGCTCTCCAGTGTCTGGTAGGTCTGGGGAAAAATAAGGTTTCAACGGAGTTAGCTTATTGCTCAGTAAGGTCACACTAATAGATAAGCGATTATCAACATAAATACAGTAAACGCGTCACATATATTCAAAATAAACTATAGGTAGATAAAAATAACAACGAGCAATTAGAATAAAAAAATATGCACATAAAACACATCAAGCAGTTAAAACACACATATTCAAAAGGATACGAGGGTAGTATGAATAGGTTCATGAATACTCTATATGAGTATAAGCACGACTTACTATTCATCCTACCATAAAGAATGCCAAGAGAACCAATAATATCCATTCGTCAACCACACCCGTAAAGAGAGAAAGAAAGCTGAGTACTCGGGTGGGTAAATCTCGAGATTACCAATCAAGACCTTCTTAATTACCTAGCCACACGACCAAGTCCAATACCGGCTCATGAGTTTCGATAATTAAGCAGGGTCGAGGGTCCCTCTATAATGCACATTTACAAGCAAGTATATGGTTCGGTGCGATAAAGTACACAACCGTTCCATCATGAAGTCAAGTATGATCAAACAAGGCACGGTGCGATAAAGTACACCCCAGCCACATTTATAACATGCATATAAAACGGTATTCAACTAATAGCAATTACACACATAAAATCACTAATTTCAATTGATAAAACGTTTATAAATCCGTGAGAACACTTAATAGAGTCGATATGTTCGTCCGAGAAAATGTCTGCAGCATAAAAATGATACAAGATAAGCAATCCTAATTATGGTTTTTATAATAATTTTTAGCCTAAGAAGAATTCTTATAAGAATTAAATAATATAAATTTTTAATGTTTTAAAATTATATATCAACATAATCTATATTTGCTTTTGATAAAAGAAAAAAACAATAATGATAACATATGCTTGAACTAAATGGCATGAACATACAAATATTGCATCAACAAAATAAACACCAAAATTTGAAGCACCTAGTAAAATCACCCATCCATTTGAAACCAAAACAAAAAATAATAATTCCCCTACCATAGTCCACATTGCATAAAGCAGGGAGTATACACAAATACAACTTGTAATGTAATTATGATGGCAAATTGGTAAGACGAAGCAAATTGGTCTTATAATGTTATAAATGTAAAATCTTTACACCTACCTATCAATACAAGAACTGATTGATAAACCCAACGTCATCATAATGCATATTAAGCCACAAAACATGTTCATTTACTTTGAAAATTTGCAGATACTAAACTTCAGGTGCTAAACAAACTCTGGGCATTGGTCAGGGTATGATAAAGCTTTATTAACATTCCATCCTAGATTAGATTTCTTCAAAACAAAAATGACCTTTTCCAAGTTATGATACCATGTCAGCCTCAAGCATTCAAACAGCTTTTGGCCTTAGTTTTCTGCCATAATAAGTTTAATAAAGGTGGTTTCAGTGGAGCAAGGTTGTCCTTATTACTACATGACCTTCCTGACACATACATCCCATTTACAAATCACAACTACAGACTTGATAATTTCTCAGTAAACAAAAACAATTTTGAGTGAAGCAGTAAAAGTTCAGTTCATAATCATATTAATCTCAGAACAAAGATGTACTCTTTTACCATTGACCAGGAAATGCAAGGAGATTATACCTAGATTTTGGCAGATAGAAACAGATTTTCTTTTTTACATTCACACTTTATCTTCAGTCCACATTTTAGAAGAGTTCACATTTAAAGCTAAGTTCAAACGAATAAGCAATTTACATCAAAATCTAAGAAGCACTCGGTTAAAACAATGAACTACCCATTCATTCAGTTAGTATGTCATCAATTGAGTACCAGAGAAATGGGAAAGTAATTCCTATCAGTCCAAACATCAGAAAAGAAAGAAAAGGTCCTATTAATGTGACTACATACATTCAATTCTCAAAAACCACTTGTCACTACTCACTAGTTATGTTCCAAGCTACTGGACAGATTATAAGGTCACTCCTAGGAACAAATAGCAGTAGCATTATACATCAACCAGCTCATAGCTTAATGATCACACCATAAGTATAGAACCTACTCTCAAGTGTCTCATTTCAAAAGAATAAAATTCCCACATAAGATCATTAACAACTATAATGTAATCAAATAAGAATGCCCACAACTAACCAGCACCAATATAAAGCGGAAAAGTTTCAGGACTAAATCTAGACATAAAGCTGAATGATCAGTATAGTCCAGCAGCTCTAAGCATATTGGGAACTTCAGTTTTCCAGAAAATTTCTTCTTTACCCAGTGAAATAAACTGGCTGCAAGAAAACTGGGAGGACAAACACAAACCATATTCCCAGCATCATACAATCAGCTTCATAAATTGATACACAAAAAACAATCTAGTTTCGAGAATAACCACACAAATAATCTACCACGGATTGAATCAGAAAAGCAAAACATACACCAAAAATGCAAATGCTTAACACTGATTTCAAGCAATCAGAAAAACCCAAAGCTTCATCTCAACAACAGTAATGAAGAAAAAGTTCTATGGCATCAAACACCCAAACAAAACCAGACCAAGATTCACCAGTCTCTACTTACTATCAGTTCTAACAAAAGAAAGATTTCTAACACTTACCGAGCTCTTTCTATCCTCCTTTTCAACTCCTTCCTTCACTGAGCAACTCCAAAACCCACAATCCCTTCTACGATTATGATGTTTGGAATACTAAGAAAACAGAGCTTCTCAATAAGGAATTGAGGATGTTCAAAAAAATGAACTCCTCCGCCTCTGTTTATACTACGAATGAGGCGGTTAATGGCTTGATTCATCCTAATCCTCCGTTGATGAATTGGGTTTAATCTTTTTCACATCCGCGGCCATTTTTACTGTAGGTTGTTACAGCTGGCCTTCTTATTACTGTTAACTCGCCTTTCATCGACAACTCACCTCCCTACTTCATCCTACGTGCACAGTCCTCAAATTTCCCGAATTTCTACCGTCCTCCACAACCTTCTCTCCGTCTTCTTCTTCTTTCCTTATTCGTCTTCTGTTTTGCTGTTTTGTTTTCTTTATTCTTCTTGGGCTGATTTCAACTTTCTTTCTCTTATTTATTTATTTCCCTCCTTTGGCTCTTGGGCTGAATTGGTTTTGACCCAAATCAATCAAATGGTTGAAATGGCCTTTATTGTTATTATTTTTCCCCCTTATTTTTTCCCTTACTAAGTTATTATTCACTTAGGTAATAATATGTTTTTAACATCCTATTAATTATTATGATTATTATTTACAATTAATAAAAAAATATTTTTAATATTTTTTTATAACCTATAATTTAAAAATTAACATCACATTATATATTTTAATATCACATTCTTATTCTATATTCTATTATTGTGTATCTTTATTTGTTACAATACAGACTCTCCTACTTGCTTTTGGGTCAGGGATCTCACAGCAAAATCCAAAGAAATCACATAATCGATGGTATAACTATTTTGTAAGGAGTGAAATTTGAATCTTCAAAATGTATACTCCCTCCGTCCCAGCAGAATTGGCATATGTTTGTTTTTCAAGGTCAAAGTTGCCAAACTTTGACCATAAATA
>JAULKM010158551.1:0-16615 GCA_032355605.1 Rubia tinctorum
TTGCCGCGATAATGAACTTATTATTATTATCCAAGATATGAACATAATAATAGTTTGTGCACAGCTTTCATCTACAATCATAGCTTTGTGTTTTATTAACTTCGTGGCTAGGGGGGAGCTTATTGTGTATACCTAGCCCAACAGCTAAAGGCTGCTGACTTGGCCAAGCACAATCTCAATTTCAAACAATCCAATTCATTCAGCCCAAGGTTTAAGTCAACCACGAACCGATAAAGGCGGATCATAATGATCGTGGATCTAACTGTAAACCGAGAGAAACGGAATAAGGACAAGCATGAAGACACGAACCGAAAATATGGGAACCATGGTGTGACCCAGGATCTCAAACCCTAGTAATGTGGAACCACGATCACATTAGGCTGTAAATACAGGAAGAATGACACTGGCTAAGGTAACTGAGACTAAATTGAGAAATTCTAGTTTTTTAAGGAAACGACTGATTTGATAGTTAAAGTGTTTTCCTTGAAATCATTTCTGGGATCTATTTTGCAGGAGGAAATATTTCCCGGTGAACAACGAGTGTTTTACTTGGTTGGATTATCACATCAGATTGTAAAACCAATGAGGCTAATTAACCATCCATTTAGAACAAACACATCTTTAATCGGCCACCAAATTTTTTCTCCCCGTTTCCTTACTTGGATGGGAAAGATATCTTCTTTATTTCTTGCTTTCATGGTCTCATTAATTTTTCATTCTATTGTTTAAAAAAAACTTTAATGAGAGAGAAATCTCCAAATTTTGATGAAGTAAGATAATATCGAGAGAAAAGTGCTTATATAACCCTTTATAATTCACATATGTGCCAATATAACCTTATAATAATTGAAAGTGCTAATATAACCCTAGAAAATAAATGAAAGTGCAAAAACACCCATTCTGGAAAATTTAGGCAGGAATTTGCGAAAGGTCATTTTTGCCCCTTTTGAAAAAAGAAAGAAAAACAAAAAAATGAATTTACTGCTATACAAAGACTTGGGTGAGAACGTCTCACCCAAGCTTATGGTGAGACCAGGAGCTTTTATGAAATTTTAATAGTTATAGGAATTTAGTTGCAATAGTATATAAGACATATAATTTAGCAATTATTCAGTTTTCTTTTCATTTTCTTTCCCTCACCAAATCAGAGACTCAAAATTGCCAAAATGCTCTCGAAACTGCCTTCGTCATATCCGATTTCAACCGCTTGATTTCAATTTAAAATCGCAATTTCTAAACCTACACTGCGTCGAGTGTCTTTTGTGATCAGATAGTGGAAATATTTTCTCTTTTTTTTTGATTTTGTGGTCTGGTAGAGGTAAGATTTGGGCCTTTTTGCTTTCTTCAAGTTTCAGGCTGTGTTCATGTTGATTCCGTGGTTTATCTCTCTATATATGACAGTGCATGTGTTATTTTGGCCTTATATTATGTGTTTTTTATTTGTGTTTTGCTATTTTGTAGATATCACGAAATCGAAGGAAGGTACTGTTGGTAAAGATGAGTTAAATATTGATGACGGTGTGCTTACCTCATCCGCAATTGAATCAAAATATTTTTTCTTCTATTTTTGTATTGTTAGGGTTTTGTATTGTTTTTCTTTGATTTTTCTGTATTATTGTTGATTGATTTGATACGTTTTTCGTTCTTGTCGATGTTTGCAGAATTTTTAGTTGTTGCTTTGTTTTATTATTTTTATGTTGTGATTTCAGTGGTATGAAATGATGTATAATTGATTAGTTAGCTTGTTTATGTGTTCTGTTTAGTTTGCATGTATTCTATTTGCATTGTCTTTTGGAAGCAATGAGGGGTTGTTTAAGTAGATTTGGACATGATTTGGCTGGAAAAAAATATATTGTATTAGTTTAACAAAATAGCTGAATTTGAGTTAGTTTATCTATTTATGTGATTAGTTTAGTTATTTTGGTTATTACTTAATATTGATATTTTTATATTCTGTTTCTGTATATGTATATGTATGTACATAGTTATACTTGTCTGTTTACTTTAGTCATTTCCATTTATTTATTTATTTATGTGTTTATGTGATTACATTTTAATGTAGATGATGTTATTAGTTTGAGGAAATCCAGTCGATTGCAACCTAAATTGACTGTTACAAATGGTATGTATATGGTTAGTTTTTAAGTTTTGTATTTTAATATTTATGTTTTTCTTTTAATTGATTGTGTATTTTTCAGGTTCTAAAGCTCTTCTTCTTAAAAGGAAAAAGAATCAGCAAACTACTACTACAACATGTATTTAAATATGATGGAAATTTATTTCATATTTTTGTTGTATTTTAATTGATTTCTTTATCTATTATTGATAATTTCCTTTATTTTTTATATCTGATATTGTTAAAAGATTACGCCAAAGTGGTAGTAAATCTGGTGTGGATAAGCCAGATAAAGTTGTTGGATAATCTGGTAATGGTTGAAATTTTAACCTTTTATTTTACTTTTAATGTTTAGTGTTCTACCTTTGATATCTAATTATTTTATTTTTTATTGTAATTGGATGTGATCTCACTGGGGGTGAAGTTAAACTTGGTAAATTTAATCTATTCTGGTTTTTTGTTTTACTTTTACTTTTTAGTGCTTTACCTTTGGTATTTGAATATTTTGTTTTTTATTGTAACTGGATGTGATCTGACTGGTGGACAAGATAAGCTTGGTAAATTTAATCTATTTGGGTCTCTTTTTGTTTTATCTTTTACTGTTTAGTGCTTTACCTTTGGTATTTTTTATTGTAGCTTGGTGTGATCTGACTGGGGGGGTCAAGATAAGCTTTGTAAATTTAATGTTTTTATTAATTTAGTTTTGTTATTTATGGGCAAATGACTTATGAGACCCCTGAACTCCCTCCATCATCCCCTTTTAGCCCCTTATCTTTTTTGAATACTTTTGGCCCCTCATCTAACAAAACTACTAAATTGTCACCCTTCCGTTCAGTCAAAGCGTCAGGTGTTGGTCAAAACTCAAATTTAAGGGCAAAATAGTAATTTCTCCTTTTCTTTATTCATTTCTTTTCTTTTCTCCTTTCTCATTTTATTTTCTCCTTTTGTCTTTTTCTCCCTTTTCTCCTTTTCGAGCAATGCCACATGCTCTATTTTCTCCTACTCGCCTGCATGCTCTCTTTTATCCTGCTGATTCGAGCAACGCCATCAGTCCAGCAGAGCTCCCGTCACCGGTCCAATCAAGCTTCTGCCGCCGGTCCAGTCGAGCTCCCACCGATTCGAGCAACGCAGTTGGTTCATCCGAGCTCCCATATACTCTCTTGATTTGCGATTGGTGAAAACTTCATCTTTTACCGTAAACAAAACTAAAGAATACCAAATTCCTATAATTTCCGCACCTCGGCTCCATTCCCAATTTCAAACTGAATTCTGGGTCATCATTCTTTGTTTTACTGGGTTTTGTTTTCTCCCTTCAAACAATTTCAAGAAAGTTTTTTTTCTTGAAGATTTGGCCTTTTGTTTTGAAACAGGTTTAGGAAGGTGCGCGGGAATTCGTTAGGGTTTCTTTGAGGTGGTGGTAGTTGGTCAAGGAGCGTTCCGAGTTGATCTGGTCGTATACCAGCGGAAGTAGGTCGAGGAGCTGTAGGTCAATCTAAGAAATGGCAATTATTAGGGAGAGGGTTGAGCTGGATGTTGTTAAGGCTGGGCTGGTGGTAGCAGGATGGAATGGGTTGTTGTGAGGGCTAAGATAGTGGTGGCGAGGGCAGCTGGTGGTGGCGGGCTAGTGGCGGCAGTCGGTGGTGGTGGATGGGGGTGTTTAGGATAGAGGGTTGGATTGTAATTTTTAGAAAATGTAAGGGAGGGGATGGGTTTATAAATAAATTTTACAAGGACAATATGTAATAAAGAAAATGGGCAGGGCTGGTCTTATAAATAATAAAGAGTGAAAATTCATTTTTAACCTTAACTAATGGGGAAGACTTCAAAATTAATGCTTTGACCGGACAGAAGGGCAACGACTTAGCAATTTTTTTAGATGAGGGACCAAAAGTAGTCAAAAAAGATAAGGGACTAAAGGGGGATGATGGAGAGAGTTCAGGGGCCTCCCAAGTCGTTCGCCCTTTAAATTATTTGTTTGTATTATGTAGTTGTTGCTGAGGTTGGAACTGTTGTTAGTAATCCTCAACTTCCAGCTTCAAGAAATGTTACATTTGCAGGTTAGATTAATGTTTTATGATTTATTATCATTTTGTTAGTTCGGGTATGAAACTTAAAAGTTCAATATTTTTTTATGATGTTGTTATGGAGAAGTCTATGATCATTAGTCTTTCACAGGGAATGGAAAAGAAAAGGTTGTTGAGGACAATAAATTAAATAAAAGGTTCTAAAGGGAATGGAAAGAAGCAGGATGTGAAGATGGCAGATGCAAAGAAGCCCGCTGCGAAGAAACCCGCTGCAAAGAAGCAGATTGTGAAAGAGCCCATTGCGAAGAAGCCTGCAGCGATGGTGCTTGTAGATAAGAAGCCTGCTGAGAAGAAGTTTGATGATAAGAATCCCGTTGAGAAGAGCCCCATCGTGAGAAGCCATTTGGGAAGAAAATTAAGGATGTTGCTGAATGTGGAAGTGAGCATTTGAAGAAATCTTCTGTTCCGGGAAAGTGCAAGCGAGAAGTTAGAGATGCTCTGGCTGGACATGGAGTTCAGAACCTGTGTCGAAGAGAAGTGTTCCTGCTCATCGTTTAACAGGGAATATTACTGAAAGCACAAAAATGACACACCATGTTAAACAAATTGCTGATGTTGAGTTTCCCAATAGTTCTAGGTATGTTATATTACTTTATGTATTTATGATTTTACTTTATGTGTGTAGACATTCATTTTGAATATTTGAGTTTTTAATTTTTTGCATAATAAGTTGAATTATTTAGAATTTTACTAGTTTAAGTATTTTGTCCTTTACTTTTGGTGTTTCTGTGTTTTGTTTTTCTATACATTTTAATTGTTGATGTGTTAGTTTCATTGTTTAATAACTTTTTGTGTGTAGTTTCAGCATGAATAGTTCATTACTTGTTAATTTTATTTTTGTGTTTAACTGTTTAGTTTTATTATTCAATAACTTGTTTTTTTACATTATTATGATTTGGTTGTGTATTAATTAAACTTTCTATTTTTAATTACTGTATGTTTACTTTATGTTTTTATTCTCTTAGTTTGAGTATTTATGTGAATAGTTTGTATATTTACCAACTTAATGTATTATGTTTTTTTTGAGGTTTTAAAGAAATTTATCCCTGGAAGCCTACACGTAAAGGTCACAGATCTCTGCTCTAATTTCACTGATTAGCAGAAGGCTAATGTTGAGGCGATTGGTTTTGGCAGTCAATTAAAACTAAGATTGTAGATTGCACTTCCCGCGGGTATAATGCCATTGTTAATCAGTTATTTTAATCCTTCTACCCGTGTTTAACTTGTTGGGCTAGATATGTTTTTTTTTTACTGCTGATGATGTATATAATGTCTTGTGCTTGCCCCGAAACCCCGGAAGGAAAGTTGAGATGAAGAGAAATTCTGGCATGGAATTGCGGGATAGCTATAAGGCTAGGTTTGGTTGGGAGATAGAAAAAGATATACCCCTTCACTTGGTTTTGACAAGGATAACTAAACTTAAGAAGGGTGGGGATGAGTTTAAAAGACTTTTTGTCATTTATTGCTCTTCGTACTTTTTAACTCCTATATCTACTGGTAAGGTAGATATGAAAATGTTTGAAGCCGTTGAGAATGTTGACAAGATTAAGTATCTTGATTGGTGTAGTTTTGTCTTAGATCAAATGACTTCAATGATTAGGAGGCATAAGAGCAATGAAGAATACCAAGCCTGTAGTGCTTGTGTCCTTATCCTTCTCATTGAGTATTTGTATAGATTTCCTGTCAGTGGTGTGTTGGAACTAACATCTCTTCCTCTAGTCCAACATTGGACTGAGGCAAAGTTGAGGGAGAGAGTGTTGTTGGAAATTGGTAGAGGTCATGACATGACAATCATTGTGAATGATGGCTACCCAATCACTTCTGTTGGGAAAAGTGAAAGATGGTTATATGGCTCAACCTAAAATTAGAGCTCTTTCAGTTCAAATTGAAGTTGTAGCTCCAGTTTCTCGGAATGGGAATGATAATGTGCTTGATGATCTCCTTGAAGATGATAATGAGCCGAGGTTCAATTTCAGAGGGAATTATGATCAATTCCATGATTAAAAGTCTTGCTAAGAATGTTAGTGTTTAAAACTTTTACCTTATGTATTTGTTGTGTTAGTTCTGGCATTTAAGATGATTCTCTATGTATTGTAGTATTTAGTTTAACTTTATATTTTTTTTATTTTTATGTTCTAGTTTAGATGTTCAATTTCATTATTTGATATTGTTGATTTTCAGTATAATTAGTTAATTTGCTTAATCTTTTTGTTTAGGTGTTCAATATATTAGTTCAATTTATATATGAACTATTTATGGTTAATTTTATATGAACTATTTATGGTTAGTTTTATTATACTTTCACTGGGTATTTAATATGTTTGTGTAACTGTTTCAGTGTTTAGTTTTTAGTATAAACTTATTGATATTTTTCCAATGTAGGCTTATGATGAGGCCCTCATGATTTTAAGCGTAACTTTGAAGTTGTTACTACTGATATGTAGGAGAGGTTGCAGAAAGAAGAGTGATATTGTGGATGAGGTATCGCGCGACTTGCAACCAAGTATAGAGACTAGTGTAGAAACCCAGATTTAGCAGGAGAACTTAGCAGATTCACAAGAGATTTGGAATGACAAGTTCATTCTATGATTGATGAAGTTTGCAACAAATGGAAGAGAAGGACATAGAATCAGCCTCTCCCTGCTTTTAACTTGTTTCTGGATGGTGAATTGGAAGGCCTAGAAGGACCATCCAAAACTGTGCAATCCCAAAAGAAAGGAATTAAAGATGTTTGCAAGAACCTGTAATTCAAAACTTGGATTGTGGTGTGATTTGAATATTTGGATTTGTTGAATTTGAACGATGAATGATTTTGAATGTTTAATTTGCTAGGTTGTTGGATTTTATATGTTGTAACTGGATTAAAACTTGTAATTTTTAAAGATGATTCGAGTATCAACTCAATTTTGAAGTTTATCTCTTTAGTTCTATTGTTTATAGATTTAGTTTTTATTAAAGTTTAACAGTTTTTCTACTAATGATATTTTAGATGTTGAAATTTTTCTTTACCAAATTTGCTATCTTTTGATTGTTACTTAATGTATTGTTTTATTTATAGCCTTGTGTCCTTTAGGTATATTGTTCGGTTATCTAGGTATATAGTCCGGTTATTTATTTAATTAGTTGAAAAATTCAAAATTTTCTTACAATGTGTTGCGGTTTACTTTTCGACCCTCATATTTTAATTTACTTATTCTAACATTAGTTCATGTATATTTTCATTTAGTTTATTTATTTGAGTAATTAGTTTCAAACACAAGTTGCTTGGTTGAATATATTTTTATTTAATTAAAGTGCACTTGTTAGTTCAGTTGTTTAAATCATTTAAAAAGTAATTTAAATGATTAGTCTCTGAATTTAAGTTAATTCTACAAAGTAATAATGTAAATGCAATGTCAAATTGAATCTCATAGGTCTAAACTTGTTGCTTTGGTGTCTTTGTACCAAACTCCTTTGTCTTTGATTTCTTTCTTTGCTTCCATCCTTTAATTCTCTTGCTTCTTCCTTTTGTCTTTGTGGGAGATGAATCTTGGATTGTTGGTGGTTTAGTGACGGAAGATTCCGTTACGCTGCTTGAATTTTCATGTTCCTTTGTTGTTTTTGAGACAAGAATTTCCTTTACATTTTCATTGTTTTTTTGAAATTTTCTTCTAGAATTTTCCGGGGTTCTATGTCACCTTCATATTTTAGGACCAGATTGTAGTAGTTTCTTACCATTTGGTGTTGCCATGGAACTTTGTCTTTGATTTTGCCCAGTTCTTGATTTTCTTGTGCTGCTTTCAGTTTATCCCATACTTGTATTTTAGCAAAATTTGTCCATCGCTTCAGAATGTATTGTGATGGTGATATTAAGTTGATGTGCAATATTCAGATACAGTGAAAACAGAGAATTCATTGCACAAAAATATAACCATGCATATATACAAGTTAATATGATAAACATTCGAACTAAAACTCTAAAGCATAAAATATCATGCATTTTAAAGTTAAATATGCAAATGAAGAACTAGTGACATATATATAAGATGTGATATCAGAAACTTGCTACGAAACCTGCTTACAAAAAGATGAACGCGCGAACCAAGAGCTAATGATCTAAACAGAAGAACTAAAAATATTAACATAAGAGGTAACATGTATATAGGGCTGTTCAAAAAAACCAAAAAACCGATAACCGGTCAAAACCAATAACCGGTCAAAACCGAATCAGTACTTATTTTGGTTTACCAATTATTTGGTTAATCGGTTAATATCTCTTACGGTTATCCGGTTATGTCGGTTGATCAGTTCCTTTATCAATTTTATTATTTGGTAATCGGTCTGACCGGATAACTGGTAAGAGATTTTATAACACATTAATTAATTAATTTCAACCCCAAAAATTAATTCTTTAAACTTTGGGCCTTGATCACAAACCCACCCCAATAAGAAAATTTTAAATTACTAACCCAAATTAACTTATTCTTTAAACTTTATACTATTAGAACACATATTTTAAATAATATTTATGGCCAAAGTAAATAATTATGCAAACAAAAGTCGATGTAGTTTTATAATTGTGCCCAACACTAATAATTATCGACGGAATACAATTTTAATATTAATTCAAAAAATTATTCAACTCCTATGTAACATAATTATCCAATTCCTAAATTTCTTATCTTTTATTCTAAGTTTTGAGGTTCTAACTACTAATAAATATTAATATGGATTTATATTTTTAATTTTAAATGAATGATATATATGGTAACCGGTAATAACAGCCACATCATCCGAAACCGATACTAACCGAACTGGTAAAACCGACAAAATTTTATAAACTGGTAGAAACCAAAATTGATTGACCACTTAACCGATAAACCGTCCGGTTAAACACCCCTACATGTATATTATATTTCGTCAATATATACCTGTTTCTTCCAAAGTTTTGCGAGAGCAGCTTATTTCCACCATTCCACTTTGTTGTGCGAAGGTCACAATTTCAACTTTTGTATCATCTTCTTCTGGATTTACTTCATAATTTGTTGCCGATAGATTCTTTGGTTGCTTGTGAAATCTTGCATTCCTTCTCAAATTTATAGTACATTGACAATGTGTACTCTTGAGCGGCATGTTTGAGTAGTTTTGATCCATGTGTGGTTGACTTTGACACTGATTTTCTTTTGCTATTTCGTTTGCTCTCCAGTGATAAATAGTCTCATTGAAGATGGTTAAGAATCTGTTAAGTGTGGTCATTTTGCTGGAGTTGAATGACAAAGCTTTGTTTGTGCTCTCACTTCATTGTGATGAAAGAGTTCCTGCGGAGAAAAAGTCTCTGCTCATTGCAGGGCACCACTTATCTCTAATAGAATAAAGCCTATTGAACCATTCTTTGTCTTCAAGATGAAAATTCTCGATCATATTGTTCCATGTCATTTCAAATGCATCTTTTTTATACAGTATTTCAAACAATGCTCAAATTCTTTCTTGAAGGGACCATCCTTTTTTAATTCACCAAAATGATTGATGGTATTTTATGTAATATTCCATAGGCACAATCTATTCCCCGTGTTTGTGAAAACCTGTAAAAATTCATGAATAATTTTATTCAGAACAAGTTCATATATAAACATATGATCTAAAACAAACTAAACACAAACTAAAAACATAAACATGGAATTTAATTGTTAATGATTTTTCTCCAATATTTAGGTGTTCTTTTTCAGAAAGAACACTGAAATTATACATAAGTTGTTCTGAACAAACACAGAAACTAATGAACTAAAGACTAAAGGTAGGTATATAAGCATATCAACCTAAAATAAAATAGTCAAGATCAATCAAATTTAAGAATGGTCACCTTTTCGATTGCTTTGGCCATGGCTGGATCTTGGTCTGTAAATATTGTTACTGGCTCTTTACCACCCATTGATTTTCTGAAAACATCAAGAAGCCATTCGAAAGTTGAAGCTTTCTCGTCGGTAATGAAAGCACGTCTAAATGTCACTATATTGCCATGGTTGTTCATTCTGACTATTGAAGCACAAATCAAGTTGTATTTGTTGGTCCTGTACGTTGGCGAATCATTTAACAAAGTTAGATTATGTTACTTGATGTGTTAATGCAGTTACACCATTTATTTAATATGTTACTTCGTACGTTTCAACAAATTTAAAAATACCTAAATTTTCTCAAAAAAATACATGTACGCCAATTTTAGAACTTGGTGAATTATCAAGCTGAATTATATTACTTTTATTCATGTTTTCATGCAGGTACATCGTGTGTCTAAAAAATTACTTTATACGTTTTAACAAATTTAAAAACAGCCAAATTCTCTCAAAAAATGTAAATAGCCAATTTGACAACATAATAATATATTTTACTTCATGTGTTTATGAAGTCACATTGTGTGTATATCATACTACTTTATGTGTTCATGCTGTTACTTCATACTTTTAAATGTACTTACAAAATCTAAACCATGCTTGTTTGTTGTGTAAAATACCATTAGATTTCCATAGAGGGAGTTGTGTTCCTTAATCATTGAGTCTCTCTAAAACAATGTTGTTAGCCCACCATTATCATCAAATTTAACTATGAACAAGAAATCTTCCTCTTCGGTACTCTTCTGTGAGAGTCTTTCAATTAATTGCTGAGCATCGCCTCCTTCGATCTCCTTCATGCGCAACCTATTCATTTAGTTTAGATGATCCTTAGTCGTATGTCCTAGATTCTGAATACCACCAGTTTCAAAAGTCATAAACTTGAATCCATGGCTAGGTTTTATTCCCGCGCCTTCCATTCCTTCTATAGATTTCGTTTTTTTCCTTTGTAATTCTCCTTTCACTTCTCTGCAAATACTGCCATTCGACTTGAGTGAAAGGATGATTGTGACAGGTCACATGATGCAAAACTCTGTTGGCTCCATCGATAAATTTAACCCTAATTCCATCTTTGCATGTTATTCTCGTAACCACATTTTCCCTTGTTTTTCTTTTTTTATTCTTATAGCCCTCTTCAATGATGTTGTTGATGGATGGTGTGTCAGGTGTTTCATTTTTCACTTTTGTGTTTCCGTGACACGAGCGGACAAAATACTTCTCTAGGACGATTATGTCTTTTTGACCTCTTTATGTGAACATCGCACCCCAAATTCCAATGCATTCGACTGTTTAATCATGAAACTCTAATATTTATTTTGCTCTTAAACCTGTGAAGCAATTTGTGACATCAACTTTCGATGGGTTGCTTAAATCTGTGACAAAATCTAGTCTTGCAAATATGTATCCTTTTCGTAACTCTTTACATCAACTATTATATTGGTTATTTCGTGTATTTTACAATTTAGTTCGTCCTCATAAACAGTTATTTAGTCACTGATAAATATGTACAAAGATGTACAATATCAAAATATTTTGATAACAAATCCCACAAATTAAATTTCAGACATTCAGCACAATAGATTATTTATTTATTGAGTTACATTGTGTATTTAACATGTTACTTGTGATAAAGTAAATTTTCAAACATAAAAATATTCTTAACAAAATGCATGTAATTGAATTCTTGACGAATCATCTTACAAAGTTCAATCTTTTTATTCATGTGTTCATGCAGTTACATCATTTATTTACTATGTTCCTTCATACGTTTCAGAAAATGTAAAAAACTTACATTTTCCAACCAAATTACATATAGCCAAATTTCAGACCATGGGGAATTTTCCATCGGAATAATATCACGTTATTTCATGTGTTCGTGCAGTTACATTTAGTGTTCATCATATTACTTCATACGTTTAGAAAAATGTAAAAAACTTACATTTTCCCAACCAATTGCATATAGCCAAATTTCAAACCATTGGAAATTGTCCATCAGAATAATATCATGTTACTTCATGTGTTCATGTAGTTACGTCTGGTGTTCATCATATTACTTCATACGTTTCAGAAAATGTAAAAAAACTTACATTTTCCCAACTAATTGCATATAACCAAATTTCAGACCATGGGTCTATCAGAATATCACGTTAGTTCATGTGTTCATGTAGTTACATTCAGTGTTCATCATATTACTTCATACGTTTCAGCAAATTAAAAAACACCCACATTTCCTCAACAAATTACACATAGCCAAATTTCAGACCTTAGAAAATTGTCCATCATAATAATATCACGTTATTTCATGTGTTCATGCAGTTACATCAAGTGTTCATCATATTACTGCATACGTTTCAGCAAATTAAAAAACACCTACATTTTCTTCACATCATGCACATAGCCTAATTTCAGATATGGTAAACAAAAAATAAAGAATAAACTTTTTGTCCCCTACATATATTGCAATAACATCTTTTGGTCCCCATGGCAGAAATTACGTACATTCACCATTCAACAAATTCAAATTGATTTGTTTGGTCCCTAAAGATGGGTTTCAGTTAAAGTCAATTACAAAATTGACCAAAAATATGTAAAATGACCATTATACCCCTGAGTTAAAAAATTAAAATAAAAAAGAGAAAGGTTTAGGGTTTTTGCAAAGCCGGCCAGAGCCTCCCTCACTCGGCCTCTAGAGCCTCCCTCACTCGGTCGCCCCTTCGCCGAAGCATCGTCCCTCTGCCGCAGCGTTCGTCCTTTTTGTTTTGCCGTCATCTACGTCGGAGCGTCGTTCCCTCTGCCGCATCGGTGGCTCCGACAGAGCATTGTTCCCTCCGCCTTCATTGTCTCCTTCGCAGGAGGATAGACCTTCTGCCGCGCCAATTTCTCTCTCCGCCGTGTATCCTTGACTCCTCTGTGTAGATCCACCACCAGTGCACAAATTAGATCGGGTGTGCGAAACCCTGGTGAGAAGTTAAATTGCCCTTTCACTGCACGAAGTATCCCTTCCGCCACGCGCAAATTGCCATTCTGCTTTGCGCGAATTGCCTTTCCAGAGCGTGAAGTAGCCTTTCTGCTGTGCCAAACATTTGGGAAAGAAGGCAACATGCAGAGAAGGCGAATTGCAGCCTTTCCAGAGAAGATTTCAAATGCCAGAGAAGACGAAGTTGCAGACACTCCGGAAAAGGCGAACGACGCTTGTGACTGATTACTGATTTTTTAAATAATTTAATTAGTAAAATTATGAAAATACCCCTAGCTGTTATCGAAAAACAATTTAGTCTTACCAGAAAACTACCTTTAGGGACCAAACAAATCATTTTGTATTTGTTGGTTGCTGAACATACGCGGTATTGGCATCGGGGACCAAAAGATGGTATTGTGATATATGTTGGGGACCAAAACAACAATTTAGTAAAAAAAAATTCACAATATAAAAACGTTACTCCATGTGTTCATGCAATTACTTCATGCGTTTAACATTATATGCGAAATCAAAACCAAACCTGGATGTAAACTTTTTTAATTTTCAGATTCAACATATTCGTTGCTTTCTTCCTCCTACAAAACAATTTCATTGCCTTGAATTGCTTCGTTTTCCATAGTTTTTGATAGCAACACCTTAGATAGTATATTTCAACCGTTAAAACTAAGATTTTAAACCGTAAAACTAAGATCTTAGATAGTAGATTTCATATAATTGAGATTTCAACCATAAAACTAGGATTTTCAGCTGTAAATTTCACATTACTTCAATTATTTCACCTTCGCAAATATTATAAGCTTTGAAATCTGCTGTTCTTCGATCTTTCCATCGCAAAGTTCCACAAAATTTCGCTGCAAAATCCAATTTCGTTAGATTTGTGAAAATTTGCACACTTTGATTTCGGAGCTTGATCACGAGCATGAATCGGAGATTTGCAGAGCTTTCATTGGCGATTTCAAAGCTTGAATCCGCTGCTTAGTAGCATAAATTTGGGATGAGTTTGAAGAGGAATGAAACTCCTTGATTTTTGGGAAGAAAGAGATCTGACAGTTATTTGGGAGGAGAGAGAAAATCAGATTGGTCCATTTTTATTATAACCCGGTTTTGACCCATTTTCAACTTATTTTCCTATTTTGCAATTAAGTCCTTTCCAGCCCCTTTTAATTTATTGTAGCACGGTCCCTAGTCTCAACATTTGCTATGATGGACGGTCTCACAGGGGTTTTTCTCTTACTATTATACCTCTAATACTCCTCTTCCTAAATCCTAACCTTAACAACACTCTTTCTTCTCCATTTTCCACCCCACCACTGCCCACAATCCTTTTTTCCCGGGTGCGGTGGTTGGCTAAGTTGTCCATCCCTAAAATCCTAGATATAACCTTTCGCATTTTATCGCTTTGTTTTCCACCCCTATCGCCGCCCACGGTCCTTCTTTTCCTGTCGCCCCTCATCACCCCACCCTTCTTCTCCTCCATTTTCCCTACTTCATCACACCTTCCTCCAACAAATGCCTCTCAATTCTGAGCACCGTCGTACCCGCGTGAGGCCAGACTCGATTGACTAGAGGGCTAGGATAGGTCAGGTCGATGAAAAATGAGACATGTGAGCCTGGATCCGGCGAAGCTTGGGTGAGCAGTGGGACTAGGGGGTGGCTCTGGGTTGGTGGTGGTGGTGATGTTTATACATGTAGTTTCAAGGAATTTTGAAGTGAAGGTTGTGAAGCATTGAAGTGAAGGTTATGATATTTATACACGTAATGTGGATCATTTTTTATGTAGACTTGAGTTGAGATATTCAGAATGGAAGCGGAAAAATCTGGACTTCTTCAGAATTGCCAAAGAATGAACCGACTTCCAAACAACTTGGAATTGCCAAAGAATGAACCGACTTCCAAACAACTTGGAATTGCCAATAACAATAAATGCAATTATACAAATCAATTAGTAATTTTAACAGTTTAATATTTGAAATCAGTGATGTGAATATGCTGGGAGATATTCCCAATCTTGAGTATCCAGTTTTCTCAATAGACATAGACTCTTAACATGGTGAGAATGAGAGATTAATTAGCGTGGCAAAATTTAAAAGTTTACATATACATACAAAATAATAAATTTAGCGTGAAAAATTAATACCCAATTTTGTTTTACCCGCGCTAAATTTTAGACCAAGATTTATTGTGAAATTATTGTAAATTTTATTTGGAATGAGATTTTTTTAAAAAAGAAAATAAATTTAGCGATCTACTGTGCAATTATCAAAATATTATATATTACAAAAAAAAATTAGAATTTTCATTTTTCTCTCTTCCTCGTACCTATCGGAAACCTGCAACTAACGGAAACCGCTTTCGGCCGACAGTTACTGCCAGATATCCGCCGACGAGATCTTCTCTCTGTTGTCGAATGACCCGCCCCCTTCCGACGTCACTTAATCAATCACGGGAAATCCGTCAACTAATTGAACCGAGGGGAGGCTGAGATCAAAGATAGAGATTTATATTATTACTCCTGTTCCTACTATTATACTACCAAGACTGGTAGATAGTGACAAGTACCGAGGTCGTCCACGGTGAAGTTAGGATTCTAATAATCATCTACGCACAACTGTGATCGGGTCGTCAATCCGACCACGTGTTAGGAATAATCAGTGTTGGTAAAGTAAGCATGGGGGGCAGGGTTTACTAAATCTACTAACATGCAATTGATCACTTGAATAAACTATAAAAACTAGCACTTCAATAATATTTGGGTAACATGATTAATGTCATCTCGATCATCGATTTCATCACATGCAAGAACTATGAACCTATTCTAATGTTTGTGCACATTGTGCAGACGGTGGTTAAAACTCCCCCCTATTTATCACATAAGGGTGTGCGTATAAAGTCTTCCATCGGTCTCACCTCTGCAACTAGGAGAGTGCAAAATAGCAATGGCTCATTGTGCAGGTCTGATTCTCCCCCGTGCTATTAATTCCCAAGCGGAACACTATGAACAATCTACCCCTAGGCCCGCAAAGGTAAAGGAAGTAGGCATCGTATCGATAGCTCTAGGATCACAAAAATAATCCTAGTTTGTTACTTTAGCTATCTATACCCATAACCCTTTGGACCAACTCGTTGGCTTACTAGTGCATGGCCGATCGTAACGTTAACAACGGCAACCTACGTGCACACACCCACGTGGATCTGGATCCATTATTACCCCAAGCGCATCTAGGTTTCCCTCCCCGTGGGGTATCAATAATGCAACTACATGAAAGTAGACTTTGATGTGTGCTAACTAAGTGTGACAATCATGCAATTCACAAGAATATGAAGAATAAGCCAACATAATATCACAAAACACATAAGATTAGGTAGATCTAAGAAATATCACAAAATAGACATTAATACATGAATACAAATATAATCCCCAACTTAATTAACTACTCGCTAAGTATTGAACCCAAGTATTGCATCGGATTCAACACTTTTTGGGCAAAATAATAATAAAGAGAAGAAAGAAAAAGAACCTAGAGAGAAGGAAGAGTATTTTCTCTCTCTAGCCTACTCTTGAAGATGAAAA
>JAULKM010158570.1:0-16613 GCA_032355605.1 Rubia tinctorum
ACCCTAAAAATACCCGTAAATTTTAGCTTGGCGGGGGCTGGAGCCCCCTCCAGCCCCCTTGTACCTCCGCCCCTGCTGCCCTCCCCCCACCCCACCCCACCCCACCCCACCAAAACTAACTCTATATTCGTTGAAACATATATGGGACAAATCTCCACCAAAATCAGCCCACTATCATATCTAATCATCAAGTTTTTTTTGTGGTCAAAGGTTTCTTTACACACAAAGAAGGATGGGAAAACAATTCATCACTATTAAAAACCATCCGAAATAAACATGAGAAAAGGTGATGGTGGTCAAAGTTTCTTCAGCTTTAATAATCTGAAATGTGTTTTAACTTTATTAAGACGGAAAAAGTTTGTACTGAAAATGTAGATGATGTGAAGAGTTATATATAATCCTTAAAAATAAGAGTTAATTAATAAAGTTGTTCGTACGGACTTTACGTAGTAAACAAATCGTGATTGGCCAGAATTGTACATTAAATAATCACGATTAAGTTAATAGCCATCATTATATAAGAGTTTCATTCATGATTGGTGGAATACTAACAACGATAATATTAGAAGATGGTTTATTATTGATGTGGAGAATTCCTTACGGGTAGAGACAAATTTTGGGGCCGGTTGATGGAGCTACGCTAGTTTGGGTGCTAGCAAGCAGGGAAGGGACTGGGGGTGGGTGAGGGGGTGCTAGCGCCACCCCTAATATCTGTTAGCGCAGAAATGAGGTCTAGTAGTCATTGGAAAATATGGTTCCGTCCATTGTTAGTCTTCTCGTCGAAGAAGACGACTGTTATGACTTTTTTCGACTTCAAACATCAAAACGACATAGTTTGACCAACGTTGTGTTGATGTCTGAACGCAAAATATGGGTTAAAACCCAATTGAGCCATTCAAACAAAGCCCAGATATAATAACCTAACTCCTTCACCTTCTCGTTCAGCTCTGCTTCTCTCGTCTTTGAGTTTCAACGCCAAACACCAACGAAGTGCAGAACTAATCCGTCATACCGCGCCACCGCCTTTCCTCCGACGGTCACTGCCAGAGGCTACTGAACTCGCAATGGCAGAGTCCTGTGTCAATTTGTGACTATCCCCTTTCTCTAAAGGACGAGTACGCGTTGTTTCTTCTCAGCATTGTGTGTTTTTTGTTTATTTATGGCAATGCCTCTATTTATTATGTGAGATATTTCCACTGAATTTTGCCCAAAATTCATTGGCCTAATATTTTTAAAAAACTCCAAATTATCTTTGCAGCTTCACTCATATTAATTTTATTACCATAATTAATAAGATGAGAGGATATGAGGGATTCGTTATATGATTTCTAAATTAATGCCGATGGATTTGGTAAATTTTTTCTAATTAAGAAAATCTCAATAATTGTATAAATTTTCAGTTAACTATGTTATTTTGCAATTTATTAAATTATTTAATTAATTTCAGACATAAATTTATATCACTTAGGTATAATTTGATTTATATGTGTGATTTACTCACTAAGTTTATTTTTAGAATCTATTTATATTTTTAATTCATTAATTAACAAGATAGAATAATTGTAAGTGTGATTTGTCGTATTTGTAAAAATTGAATTATTTTTATATTCACTTTATTATTTAAGCAGATTTTGTTTGAATGTGTTGAATTAAATTTTTTGGGGCAAAATTGCCAGTGTAATTCAGTGCTCGGAAAAAATAAATTACCAATATAATTTAGTGTCTAAAATACTCTCCTGGTTCCACCACTACCTGCTAGGGAATTCCTTAGGGTCTCAGGGAGAAATTACAACGCTTATGTTAGCTTTGAGATATTTATTCAGTGAGATCTAATAAATGTTGCTTACCCTCTCCAATGTTCCGCTTCTCTATATATAAGCTCTTCGATCATGCCATCGTGATCTGTGTTGTGTCACAAACCTCTACTGGATTGTGGCCTAGTGGGGGTTGTCATGGGAGATGACACGTCTGCATCTTCTTTGGGCTTTTGTTTACTGACCAGCAGATTGGAGAAGGTATCTTTGACAAGTCAAGGGGGAGTATGAGGCAAAGTAAAAGAACCTTCAGAAATATTTGGAATTAGTACAACCAAAGCTGAGAAATTTCAAAAGCTGCACCTTAACACAGGTGCCAAAAAATCAGAACCAAAAGGCTAATGTTCTGGGAAAGTTAGCATAACTTGATCTAAGCCTAAGATCTCCCAAGCATGTTCTTATGGAGAAAATAAAGTGTCTCGGTTATGAGGAAGAAACTTTAGTGACCATATACAAAGCAGAGAACTGGATGACACCAATCATAAGATAATTAAGGGATGACACATTACTCAAAGGTGGGGGGGGGGGGGGGGGGAGCCAGTAATAAATCGAAGAAGAAATACTGATATAGAAGTCAAGGAAGAAATAGTAGATGTAGGAGTGGTTCGGAAATTTCAATACAGGTTTGGCGTTTGATGTATGAATGACTTTTGTAATGCCTTTTTTTAAACTACCAGTGAAATGGATTTGCTGGTCAGATTCCATTTCTGAAAAGATATCACAATAGTCATTCAGACACCGAACGCAAAATCTTAGTTGAAACTGTCAAATCTTTGCGACGGCTGATTTCTTCCCTGATTTCTTTCTTGACTACATCACAAGTCAATTACTTGGGATTTCACAAAGTTCTTCTTCGACCACCACTTCTTCTTCATAATCAAAAGTCTCGATAACATCGTAGTTTTTTCCTTGGAGATTTCTGTCTAACCTTTCTATTCAAAATCCTAAATGGGTGGTTGGGGCTTCGGAAATCCTTTTTAAAAGGTGGTTCTACTATTTCTACAATGAACCCCTTTCCATTGGCAGCATTGTAAGACATTCTTACAGTACTGTGAATTAGTTTAAATATCATTTTTAACTGGTACCAATCACTTGTGATGAATGATGAAGATAGAAACAATGGAAATAATTTTTATCTTCAACTATTAAGCACTAGATATTAAAATACCAACTTATAAAATTAAATTATGAAAGGTTCCATGGAAAGTTTTTAAAGTTTTTTCCAAAATAAATAAATAAAAAAGAGCTAGGAAAGTCACATTTACTGGATCTGGAAATTACGGATGCCTTTGGGTGTATTTAGTTCTCTTATGTTTGACAATAGTGTAGAAATTGTCATTAACGGTTCCACTGCACATCATTTTTTTAATCTCCCGGAGTCGTTATCTATTGATGTTCTGAAGTTGGAACCTACCATTTTGGATCATAATAAACGTTGTACGGAGGTTAAACCAAATTATTAACATTAGTTCATTTTTAGCGTGGTTGAACCACCGCCCATCCCATCTCTTAATTAATTAAAAACCAGGAACCTCTATTTTTTTGGAAGGCATGCCTTCCAAATCTTCATATTTGCTCCTTTAATATCTTCCTTTCCCAATTCTTCCATCAATATTCTCCATATCAATCTCCTCTCATTTTCCTCAATCAATGTATCCCCTGAACCCAGGCCGCCATATTTCGATCTTACTTCCCGAGCCCTATTTTTTTCCGGCCATCTATTTATCTCCCCAAACCCCCAATCAATTTCCTTGTGATTTTCTTCTCTATCAACCCAAATTTTGCTCTCTCAATTTCTTTCTCTTAGCGAAGAAGCCACCGCTAGTTTGTCTGTCTCGCCGATGGTGAAGGATTGGATGGAAAGCATCAGAAAGTATGGAAAGGTTGATTATTGTTGGGTTTGTTGAGTTATATTTTGGTGGGCGTTCTTTGATCGATATGGTGATGGGGGTGTTGAGTTTTTTTTGTTTTGTTTTTCTTGAGTTAATTTTTTGGTGTTGTTCATAGACTGATATGGGTATGGCGGTGTTGGGTTTGAAGATTGATCCATGGTGGTCTACCTGGTGATTGTTTTTATTTTGATTTAATCTATCCAAAGTTTGAAGATCTATAAATGGAAGAGTACATGGTTGGCTTTTTCTTCCTGATTCCTTCTGTACTGAGCTAACTCATATCAATATTGGCAGTCTGATGTGTCCATTCTGATTTTGCCATGTTTTTTTAATATAAATTTCTGACGCAGACAGAATATCAAAGAGATCCGCAAACACGAATCTTGAGGAACAATTAAGGTATGCAAGCACAAACCCTGAGTTTTGGTTCTGGAATTCACCAGATAGAAAATAATCTCAAAAATAGTATTATGAATTATTAAAATATCCGAATAATACAAAAGATCTTTAAATACTAAAATAAAATTTGGAAATAATAAAAATGGAAATTCGGAATTATTTCCGAAATAAAAAGAAAATTGAAAAACACTCCAAAACAGTAAATTGGTGTTTTGAGGCCTTAAACGACCTCATATGGTGATTTTGACCCGCTCGTCGAGACGGTTTGAACGCATCCAGCCTCGCCTGATTCTGACTCCGAATGCAAAAGTTACGTTTTAAAGCGTATCGAACCTTTACGGTGATCCATCGCTTCTTCAAATTTTGACGTCATTCATCCTGCATCAATTTCAAAAGTATTTCCAATGTCAAAACTCTATTCAATGCCAATTTGGCAATGATGACCGTTTGCCGATAAGAGGCTCAAACAGAGATCACAGGTCAAAAACTACAGTCTAAGGCTTGTTTGACCGTTGTTAACACCCTGCTTCCACAGTAGTGTGAATCTAAGTAAAATTAATTAGGCAATATAGTTCATGCTCATTCGGTTAAACCGATCTTTATTAAATATAATTAATTTATTAGTATAATGGGCTTTGCAACCATGCACGAGCACGAGGAACTATTTTTTTTAAAAGTAGAAACATCCACATTAGTAGGTGAGAGATCTTGATAGGCTCCCTAAACCTTTAAAAACTAGGAAATGTCTGATTTATAGTACCAACTTAAGGTATAGTTGTTAGGGAAACTAATTTGTTTGAGATAGTGGAATGGTTTATTTAGATATGTTTCCTGTCATTTGCCGCCACCCCTGTTTTAGTACAATGCAA
This sequence comes from Rubia tinctorum, assembly GCA_032355605.1. Classification (NCBI taxonomy): domain Eukaryota; kingdom Viridiplantae; phylum Streptophyta; class Magnoliopsida; order Gentianales; family Rubiaceae; genus Rubia; species Rubia tinctorum. The sequence goes on from JAULKM010158570.1 coordinate 4,975, forward strand.
AACATATCTGAATAAATTGCCTTCACTCCATACTCCAACTCCATTATGGGGCATGGAGCAACCTTTCTGATCTTGCAGTAGTTTCTGTATCTTGATAGATTGAGTGTCCACCATTTCATTAACCTGCAATTTGTGGGATTAGTAGCTTCCCTTTTTAAATTAGGGTCAACAAAGGGTTGTTAATTCCAAGAGAGGGAGTTCCTCTTTTTTGTCCACAAAGATCAGAGCTCTAATGTTATTTTTGAGATCAATAAAACTAAACACTTTCCCAATCACTGTGTTCTTCAAAGCCAATTTAGCTAGCTTATCAGCTGAATGATTTGTTTGTCTCATTATATGATAAGTTTTGACATTAGATAAACATTGATTTACATGATGGGAGCAATCATAGAGTTGCCAAGGGACAACCAAAGGATTAATAATAGAATGTAGTGTATTCGCAGAATCAGATTCAATCAAAAATGAATTATTGAGAATGCTGCTATCAAATTCTATTCCAATCGTAATTGCTAATATTTCTGCATGCAAGCTAGATGTAGCATATACAGTGCATGTTTTTTCCTTCACTCAAAACCGTCGCAAACATTACGGAGTCCCTTCCAAAAAATTTAATCTGAGATCCTCTAAGATATATATATATATATATAAACTTTTTTACTAATCATTAAATATCAAACATTTATTCAAGAACAATGTAATTTTTAAATACTAGTGAAAATATATTTAAAAAGTGTTATCCTCCTAGCTTTTCTCGAAGCAAAATCATCAACTAATTCTTCATAATTTATTTTCTCCAACAAATCATTCTCGATTGCTAACAATGTTAGCCCATTTAGTTTTTCTTGTAACATTATCAAACACAAATAAGACTTCACAATTTCCATTTTGAAAAACTGCTCTTTGCAGAAGCAATTGTCACATGAATAGTTAACATAACTCTACATGCAATGAGAGATTTAGGAAAACATTCCACACGTTTCAAAATATTCAAAATATGAACAACTCCCATTTTTTCACTGGGTAAGAATTCTCCAAGTGGTTTTAACTCCATAAACAATTCATTACAATCAATATCAGATTGTTCCATGTTTTAAAGAGATGTTTCAAGATTATTACAGCAAGACTTTAGCTGAACATCATCTATAGAGTGTAACTTATCATAAGTAAATAAGAAACCAAACACATTATCATATGTTGACATTCTTCAGATCTAGAAGTAAGTGAATCAATTGATTGATCAATAATATATAACATGTTATTCACTCTAAAATATTCTTCCGAAATGTGTGAAACAACAACAGATGCATCAACATGATTCTCATCAAAATGTCTTTTTCTTCTACGTTCACGCCTCTTAGAAAATATGGGATCAATATCTAAATCTATTGCAATTTTTTTAGTTGTATCTATAGCATCAGAAAAACCGATTTCTCTATATTTCTCAAAATAAGATATCAATCCCTTAGTTTTATAATAGCATCACCGATAACCATATCTTTTGATTTCAAATGTTTACTAACCACATTAACCGAATACAATATAGCATATCAAATATTTATTGCCATAAGAAACTCAAAACCAGCAAACTCATTGAACACCAAGTATTTAGTTCCACTTCTTATTTTAGAATCATTATCATCATCACTAACTTGTAGTAAAACTTCTCTAATTTCAACAATTTGAAATCGTATAGATTTAACACTATCAATATGACTCTCCCAACATGTGGATGATAATAATTTAAGGGTGAAGTCTTTTAAATTTTCTTTCAAAATATTCCATCTTTTAGTAGAGTTTACAAAAATTGTATAAATGTGTCGGGTAATGTTAATCGGTCCGGAAAAAGGAAATAAAAGAGATTTTCTACATTAATTATTTATTTTTATTTATTAAATACAACCCTATCAAAAAGAGCTTCAAAAATTGGACTCTCAATTCTTTGTAGGCCATTTTCGGTTGCTCAACTTGCACATGATATTAGAAGGTCCCTCCCTCACTAAATCACCTAGTTCATTTCTTATGGTGATACTAATACCACATATATAGTCAAATTCATTCCAAGCAGCATCTACATTGATTTTGCATCCTAAAAAAGGGGTTTCCCAACAAATTTTTGCTATGGCCAATTTTACCGGCTTATTAATACATGAAATAAGTCCTGAATAAATAAGTTCCTTATCACTTAAAATATTACTTTGATCTAGTTTAATTTAAAAAAATTGAAAGCAATCATCCTTTATGTTATTAATTAACCAATCAGGGTCAATCCTAGCATTTTCAGGAATAAATTTGTATCTTGTTTTCCCACCAGACCAGGGAAGGTAAAGTAGTGGGATAAGCTATCACATGAGTCACAAAACGGGCATTTTGAAGCGAATTGATAGTGCATGTAACTCAAAATGTCATAGGTAGCATGGCAGTGTTATCTCAATCTCGGACATTAAAACCCTCATTGTGAGGTTTCGTGGTTTCAGTTCTGAATTGATACCACTATGAAACCCCCACTGCATATGCTCTTAGACCAAAACCATTTTCTAGATTTGGAAAAATTAAGTCTCTCCAACTTTTCCACATTTTTTTCACCTCATCTCATTTTGACCCCAGAAGAATTGTGCTAGTTTAGCTTCAAGGTTTTTGATAACCTCTTAGGGGGGATCTACAGATGTCCAGATGTATTGTGGGGGTGGAGTACAACAGTGATTTTATAGAGTGAGTTTGCATGAAATATTTAACAATTTATTATTCTTTTTTTAAAAAATCTAAAACTCAATACTGGGGGAATTTATTTATTAGGTACCCCAATCCTTACAATAGGTGGTTTGTAATACAGGGTTGGTTCAAGGGTCAACTTCAACCTCAAAAGTATCCTATGACTAAACAAGTATGTAAAATACATGTTCTTTGTTTTTTCTGCACTAAGGGAAATGTTGGAAGTGTTTCCATTCCCTACACCTCTACCCCTTGTGTTAATGTAGGAGAATGGCCAGACTTCCATAACATCCCTAAGTGCAATCAAGTAGGCTAAAAGTTGGTAGCATAGATGTTGGTATGAACATAGTGATTTGTACAAAAGTCCTTGGTATTGAAGCTTCAAAGTAGTTTCTCCAAGTGTTTCTGCAATTGTCATTGTACTGCAAAATTCCTCCATGCCATTCAAAAAATTCCTCTTCCAAAGCTGGCTTATCCATGACTTTTTTCTTGCATCTTCTTGAGTGTACTGCGCTTCTTCTAGACCTGAAAAAAGGGTATCAGTAGCATGTGAAGTTCTATGAATTCTAAGGGAAGGGACATATAGTCTGTCTAGGTGAATCAAGCCTCTAGCTTTCTGATCTAAATCAGAGGTGTAGGTTATGATCCTATCAGATTGTGCATTTTTGGATAGATGATCCACCACCAAGTTTCCATGCCTTAGTCTGTTTGAGATGAGTACTAAACAAAGCATTACGTGTAGCTCATATGCAAGGTAAAAAAGCTTCCAAGGTGTTTTATACGGATCAGTTATAACTTCAATTGCATGCTTGAAACTGGTTTCAATGGAGAAGGAAAAAAATCATATCTGAGTGCCAGGAAATAACCTTCCCTGATAGCTAAAAGTTCGAAGTGTAAAACAAATGTAGTAGTTCCAGATTTAGTTAGACCAGATACAAAAAACCAATTTTGTCTCTCAAGATGACTCTAATTTCATAAATTATTGTATTATTGGACCAAGAAGCATCAACGTTGAGTTTAGAATCATATTGAGGTAGTTCCCATTTTATGGCTGAGATTTTTGGCTTTTTTGGGTGACTAAGAAATGGGATTAATCCAAAATGAATCCAATTTTTATCCTCACTTTTGTTACTGCAAGTAGAATTAATATAGAAGGCATTAAAGATGTCTTTCTTAATGTCTTCTATAATGGAATTCAGATTTGGCATGTTTTCATGGATAAATCTATTTCTAGCTTTCCACAAGTTCCAGGAAATCACAGATGGAGTGATTACTAGTAACTTGTTATGCATAGAAGTAGAGCCCAATTTTGTCCAAAGAAAAGTGATTCTGCCATATATGGATTGAAAGGATGACACAATAAAGGATGGCACAGTACCCAAAATGAAGTAAAAATGCTGCCAGATAGAGAAGGCAAAACCACAGTCATTAAAAAAGTGTAATAAAGAATCACAACTTGCACAGAAAAGGCGTTTTGATGCTAGGCTAATGTTAGAGAAAATTATGATGTCATCAAAAGTTAATAAGGCACTGGATAATTTCCACATAAAAATGTTGATTTTTTGGGGATGTACCTGTGTCTTATCTTCTCATGATTTTGATATGATTTCTTCTCACTATTATTACCTTAAAAGCAACCTTGAATGTAAAATTTCACTATGCGCAGCCTTCCAGATGAGATTATCTTGTCTTGTTGCAATGATCTGTGCTCCCTATAAAAAATATTTAAGGTTAGATGGAAGCTCAGTCAGGTGAGTCATGAGGTCATTCTGGGGGTTAATGAAATTAACAATTGTGGATTGAAAAGGTAGCCACTCAGTAAGATGCATGCATGTGTTAGAGAGTGGTACAAATCATGTCTGGTTAGAAGAGTAAAAAATTTCAAGGTCGTTGCCATGAATGACTCTGGAGTTATCCTCAGCTATAGGAGTAATATGCACTATTATTTTCCATGTTTATAATTTTCTCTGTGCCATAGGAATTGACCATAGGAACTCTGACCAAGGTATTATTCCTAGTTAGAATTTCCATCAAAGCTTGAGGGAGAATGTATCTATTAGGTCCTTGGAACTTCTAGCTCCAAGCCCATTTTGGTCAGTGGGAAAACAAAGTTTTTAAGGCTCATCCATATTTTCCTATTTTGTGTTTCACTTCTGTCCCATAGAAAATTAGTGATTGTTTTCCTAAGCTTTTTGAGGACTATAGCTGGTGGCTTCATCACTGCCCATAGGTGCTGGGTACAGAGTACATTAAAGTTTTGATTAATGTTAGCCTACCTTCCTGGCTTAGCCATTTGTTTTTCTAGCTCAGTAGCATGTTATCATATTTCTCAATTAAAAGCTGGAAATACTGAGGCTTGACTTTCCCTAAATAGACTGGGCAACCTAGGTATGTAAAAATTAAATATCCTTGTGTCATTCCTAATCTATTTTTAACTTCACAAATTTAGGAGTATGTGGCTGAGAAACTATGATAGAAGTTAGTCTTAATGCAATTAATTTTTTGCACACTTACCTCTTCAAAAATGGAAAGAAAAACCTTTAATCTAGTAAGTGTGACTAGTGTTACCTGGAAAAAAATGGTATCATCAGCATAACTGATGTGAGTAGTAGGGATTGCTCCACTTGGTAACTGAAAGTGTCTCATTTCCCCTTTATCAAAGAAAATTTCAAACTTCTACTAAAAACCTCATAAAACATGTTAAAAAGAATATAAGATAGAGGGTCTCCCTGTTTGATGCCCCAGGATGGTTGGAAGAAGCCTGCTGGTTTCCCACAGATGATTATGGAGAAGATAGCGGATAACAGGTTTGACATAATGCAATTTACAAATAGTGCATAAACCAAATCTGATTAGTATAACTGATAGGAAAAACCATCTTACTCTGTCAAAAGCTTTGATTAGATATAATTTCAGAATGCAGTTAGGGCTTCTTTTTTTTATTATTTAGAAATCTGGCCATCTCTATCAAGTAAATTACATTACCCCTCCAAATGACCTCACAGAAAAACTGATGACCTTGCCAAAAAAATTGAAACACCAAATGTGAAGAAGTTAAATACTCACTTTTTGCAACTGCCATTTGGGGCATTCTGGTTGGAATGACGCCTTCATGCCATAAAAATCTGTTGAATCTCACATCGCCATCATGAATTAACTGTAGCAAGAGAAATCAATCTCCTGATCCATGACCTTAGACCGGACTGGCCGCTGCCATAACTCGGATCCACCGATGTTGGATCCATTGAAGCCCAAAGCCGGTCAAGTTGACCGGGATCTTGACCCAATGAAGCCCGAGTCATCCGAGTTGTCTGAGTCGACTGATTCACCCAAGTCACCTTAATCTTGACCCATTGAAACATCCGGGACTAGACTCAGGACCGGTGGAAAACTCGGCCCAAGCATCCCGTAGCAAGCTTGGAGCTTGACCAAGAAAATCTGTAGATCTAGTCTCCGGCACGATGTAGAAGAAGGGACGTTAATGAAGCTATGACTCGGAGAAGCTGTTAACCGGAGCAGTGGCACTGTAAAATTGTAAACCAGAGTCATGAGACAAAACCAACAACCCTCCAAAACTTGGCCCGCCGATGAAAAGTGACTTGGTCATTTCGATATGCCAAAACCCGTTGCTATAACCCATGTAATCTCTGGTGAAACGTAGCCTCCTCCATTAAGATTGCTTGAAGTGTATGTAGTCACCAATGAGGTTCGGTAGAGTGGTAGAGATGTTGGGGATGGGGTATTGGGATGGGGGGCCGCCAGAGGTGATGGTGCGGCGGAAGCTCCCCTGATATTAGGGTTTTGGTTTTGCTGTAGAAAAGAGAGGGAAAAGAACAGGAAGTAGGGAGAGAGTTGGCCTCCCCGTAATAAAATTAATAATAGATAACTTTGAAGATCCGTTAGGCAGGGGTTATTACCGACTTCCGTCTAATGCAACACTTTCAAGGGTAGTTCCGGCATAGGAACATGTTTTCGAAGTGCACTCAAGTAGACAACAACGACTGAAGTGTTATCTAAAGAAATTCTACAACAGTATGCACTAAAAGTGCAGAATAGTTGGCAGTTTCAATGGTAGAACATGTTTCTAAAGTGAAGAATGGGGGATAATTATGAAGTTGAAACATGTGTCTAGAGTGCACTAAAATAAAAATCGGCGGTTGAATTGTCGTCTAATAAAACCCTAAAAATTCCACCTTTAGTATCTCCTTCCTTCTCTGCAGTAGCTATCCTTTTTTTCTTTCTCCCTTCTTCTCTATTTGTTCCTTCTTCAAGTCTAACACTTCCCCTTCCTTTTAAAATTTGACTCTGCGGCGGCAACTTCACATTTAAAGAATGTGTGGTGATAAAATTTATATTATGCTTAGTATGATTTCTTCTCCATTTTGAATTTATTATTGGTAAACCCACCTATTCCCTCCATTTCTTTGTATATGATACACTTTCCCTTTTGAGTTATTTCTTTTATATTGTAACACTTTCAATTTTTGACAAGATTTCTTTAATTTCATCTACTCATTCTACTTTTTACTTTCTAAATTCAATTTCATCCACTCATTTTATTCACCTAAATCAAAAGACCTAAACATATGGTGTCATATACAAAAGAAATGAGGGAGTACAAATTTTGATAAATGTTATTGTTCGAGGCGGATTGACGAATGTCGTTTGAATGTTTATTATTATGGGTTTGATTGTAAATGAGTTTGATATGAGTGTCAATAATGAGGATGACGGTGGTTGTGTTGAAAATGGGGACCATATGATGGATCTGAGATTTTTTTGTTTCGTCAGAACTAGAAAGTCCAAATTTTATTATTGACTTCCGAGACCAATTCTGCTGAAACTAACCTCAAAATTATTTAATCGGCGTTCGAATGCAGTTCCAATCTCAAAACTACTTATAAAGAAATTCTTCAATCGTCGTGCAATGGCCGCCCAGCTAGATACCACCTATGAACCTTTGTTCTAGCCGCTATTAACGCCCATTTTCTGGAATAGCGTCAGTTCAATAAACTTAAGTCCAGTTCTGTAAAAATGAGTTTAGTTCAGCAAACTTAAAATCAATTCAACAAAATTAAGTTTAGCTGAGTAAACTTCAGCTCCATTTAGTTAAGCTCCATCCCAACCAAAAAAACCCTTAAAATCAATGCTATTACTATCATAACTTAATCATTATTATAGTTATTATCAATACGAATACCATACATATTATGTTTTATTATATTTAGTATTATATTTTTTTCACATAAGTAATTATAATTTCTACAATTATTGCTAATATATTTACTAAGATTAAAAAAATATTATATGTATAATACTTTTATTATGAAAGTAGTAATAGTAATTGTATTTGTTATACTGAATGGATATGACTGTTTATTAATTTTTTGGGAATACCACCTGTTATGGTAGAAGTTTGACGGACTCCTACTTGTTTATTGATAACAAAATACAAATTACAATAACAAGGGGACTTATACCTTACCTCTGAAAATAAAGAATATGTGACTCAACTAATTATACATTTTCTAGCAGTTCTAACTCTAAAGAGACACTGATTCACAAACCTTGGAAGTAGAAACATGAACAATCATACCTAATTTTGAGTCTCATTACATTAAGTACACAAGAGCAAAGCGGAAAAACCTGATCCATCTCAAAGGTTTAAACAGATTGGACATAAGGGAAGGAGGAGGAGTCCAACTCCACATTTCCTTTTATTTCACGTGGAAGTCGACCTGCTAAAACAAAAGGTTGAGTTACCTTATTAGCATCGAACAATTTGGCGGGGGCGTCTGCTACATTGTTGGCTTCCCATAAATATGTTGAATGCTGAAATCTAGTTGATCCAGAGAATGCCAAATGTTTATGATTTCAGCGATGAACTTCCAGGGAATCATAAAGGAATGTGATTCAATGTTAAATACTCTATCTATACTATCCAGGATAATTTGAACTATCCTGCAGTTGTTGAATGAATGGTGAATGTTTCAGAATCCTTTTTGCAGAAGCTACATATTGAGGGTATCCTCCGGGATATCTGGCATTGGTATCCGCCTATTAAGGATTCTTCAAGTCAAAAAACACATTTTCTTAGGAAATAAAGATGACCATAAGTATTTGAAGGATGGGACTTTAATATTTTTGAATCTGGTAAGCTCATAACCTGATTTTAGAGTAAGCGATTGTATCCATATTATTATGTCTTTATACTCATCAAAGATTTGGTGTTTCTGTTGCACATATAGTAATTAACTGATCAGGCAAATAATTTTTGATAATTTTTTATGTATTGTGTTTAATTAGTAAGAAAATCTACAACTGTAAGATCAGGAAATGGAATTTATTTACCTGAGTTCCATTTATTTACGGAGCTGCTCTTTGCAGCGCCAAAATTACTCTTTGCAGCCCCAATTTCAAGTTTAAATGTCTGAAATACCCTTTGTTAGATTATTGCTATTTGGTCCCTGAATGTTTTTGAAATTCAGCACTGGCCTTCGTTTTGGGAGAACAAAATAGCAAGACTTGTCCAGATTTCTGGATCTGGAACCGGAGAAGCACGGTCGGAATTTTAGTTCCACCAAAAACGTCCCACCCGGAGAAAAAACGTTCCACCCGCAGCCGGAGAAGCCACCGGAGTGCTTGTATCATCCTCGCCGCCGACTTCGAGAGAAAAGTAATCTGGAGCATTGTTGGTTCCGGCCCGGAGGCTTGAACGGCTCGTCGACGGAGGCCGTGTTTTTGGTGAGTAAACGCAAGCCCTTGTTTTTGTTGAGTTTTTGCATCGGTCGGAATCTGGGTTCAAGTTTTGGGTGGAAATATTTGGCCGGTCGGGGTTTGGGTGGAAATATTTGGCCGGTCGGAGTTTGGGTGCAAATTCTGGGCTCCGATTTTAGCCGTTGGAAGCTCGCCGCCGAGTCGCCGGCGTTGAGAAGAGACAACCCTTGTTCTAATTTTCCGCCCCTGTTCTATGGATAGTGCATACTGTGGGATGGAATGAGATTCTTTCTTGGATTAATACCAGGCTTCAGCTCAATCTTTCTCGCACTGAGGAGGTACCCGTTTGGTTTTTGTTTAAATTTTAGGGATTTCTTTTGATATTGTGTACTTTGAATTGCTTAAATATTGAAATTCTGGACGGTATTTTGGTACGGAGATGAATCTTGATCTTTTGGATTAGTGCATCAAGGATTGTTACTTTCCCCTTGGTTGGAAATGTGGAATATTTGGGAGTACTTTCTTTCTTTCTTGCATTTCAGTTAATGATACCACTTCACATTTAGTTAATGAATTTGGTATTTGATTGGTATTGCCTGAATGTGATTGCGTTTTTGCTGATGCAATGTGATACTTTCTAGGGAAAGAGAAGTATCTTTTTTTCCCATTAATCGGTGATACTTGTTCTGTTTCGATAGGGTTAAGTGTTGAGAGATGGGAACTGAAGAGGTTTGCTTCTGCAATTTTGAGCTGGCCTCTGTGTTTTTGTGAGTGGGGAGGTATTCTTTTTGCAGCCTTAAGGAGTAGTTTGATTGAGCCATAGAACGATTTTGATCTCTTGTTCCGATGCATGTATACAATATGCTAGTTTCTTTTCACGGATTTTAGTGGCCTAGCAATGAAGAGGGATTGTGATTATCTTGTTTGCAATAGCTAGAATCACCCCATGAAATAAATGAGAAGATAGGATTTGATGTCATTTGTTGTCATTTCAACGATTGATGTAGGTGTTGTACTATTATGACAATACACTTCTTGAGCTTTCATAAAATTCAGACACTTTCTTGTATGCAGATTACTAAAAGATTTCTTCATCTGGTATGGTTGGCATGAAAGATTTAATCATTTTGCTGTTTGGATTATGCATTTTTAAGGGATCAGCCCCTTATGCATTATTACAATTCCTGTCCTAGAAATGGAGTCTTAAGATGCATCAAACACTATTTTGATGAGTCACGAATTTAAAGTGCTGTATTGTCATCCAGATTATGGATTTGAAGGTGTCTGTAGACCTTCTGGAAAAAGAGCGCGATTTCTATTTTGGGAAGTTGCGCGATATAGAGATACTATGCTAGACTCCTGAACTGGAAGATCTCCCGGGAAGGCTCTCTTGGCCTCAGCTGTTTGCACACATGCCTTTAAAAAAGGTTTCAATATGGTGAGCTGATCTTCGAATCTCTTGCAGCTGAACGTTGCAGTCAATAAGATTTTATACGCCGAAGATGAGAAGGAATCTGCACTGCCAAAAGCTCAAGAAATCGTCAGCCAATCCATAAACGACATTGTTCAAGGTGGCTCGAGTGATGATCAAGAAACAGGAGAGTGAAAGGCGAATTTCAGCCACACATTGAATTTAATGTCCAGAATTCAGGCATTTATGTGATTACCTTTTTAGGGCATTTCTGCTATACATGTGAAATCTGTTCTGTTGTTCAAAAGGTTCACTTTTGTAAACAGCCTAATTGAGTATGAACTATATATTCTGTTGCTTCAATGGATGAAAAGTGAAGTTATTTTGAACATTTTGCCCACTTCTATTTCTATAAAGAGTTCTATAGAGAATACCAATCGGAAGGGAGATAATTTCTGGAAACTCATGAGAAATCAGTCTTAAACTTTCTCCCATGAAAAATATGTTTGCAGTCTCTATAATTTTCTTCCATTATCTCAAGTTGTCACTCTACATATTAAAAAAATGTAATGAATTAATACATGGTCAACAATCTAAATATTAAAAAAAAGAATAAATATATGGCTTATTAATTTCAAGATAAACATACCATTAAACTAATCATAAACAAAAATGGAAGCTAAATTAGTGTGAAATAAAAGGTCCGGACACGAAATTAGCGTGTTCGCCAAGAGGAGCGGACACGAAATTAGCGTGTCCGCCAAGAGGCCCGGACACGAAATTAGCGTGTCCGCCAAGAGGC